>JAPDSC010056576.1:270038-281105 GCA_026290005.1 Latrodectus geometricus | reverse complement strand
ATATATATATATATATTACTAAGTTACAAATATTTAAGGCAGAGGTGACTTGGTTGGTTAGGGCATGGTTCTCGTTAGCAAACGGAGGTGAGTTCGAATCTCGGATTAGCCGAAGATCCGTCGTGTTCACTAATGGCGCTTGGGGAACATTAAATCCGTCGTGTCGCAATGTCCTCCATGTTCAAATTACAAATTAATACCTCTGGGGGTGGTTGGAGCCAGGCTTTGGGTCTTTACTGGTTTTAATCTCTAAATTGGAAGATTCAGGTTGTGCTGCCATCTATGAGCCAAAATTCTTATTTCCACCTTCGTATGAGGGTGATCTAATAAAATAAAACGGAAGACGCTCTCTCTCTGACTTCATTCGCCTAGTCTCTCTGACGGGTGGGCTTGGTGTTGCCAAGTGTCATTAACAACAATAACAAGTATTAAATTGTTAAAGAATTAAAAAATATACAAGTATGTCAATAAATTCAGCGCGAAAACATACTTTTAGTCATTATTAAATTTTTATATAAATTATTAAAAAATTCGGAGTACATTTTGTTTATACAATAATTATATAAATATATTACTTATGTGAAGGAAATATTTAAATAAAAGTCAATGGCATTCCTCAGGTTTTTAAATTTGCTAGTATTTTAGCCAATTTTTTTCTTCATTTTTATGAAAAATCTTTTGTTATTCATTTGCCTCCTAAATTTAGATACATTGATGAATATATCATTTTTAATTTTTCCGAGTATGATAAAGTTTATAAAAACATTTAACCAGAAGAGTTAAAACTTAAAAAAACAAATAATTATAACTTAAAAGCTGCATTTTTTAGATATTTTAACACGTATAATGATATTTTTGGCAAAACAGCTGATTTTAGTTTTAAAGTAAATAAATAAATTTTTGGAAATTCTAATATTTCTATTAAAAGTTACAAGATATTATTTTTAATCAATTAAATAAAATCTATATCATTTGTAACAATTTAAATAACATTAGTAAACAATTAAGAGACAAAAAAAATCTAATTAATAATGATATTTCAATTAGTTTTATTTAATAATATCTAGTAAGTAGAGCATTACTTGTGTAAGAATGAAATAGACGAAATTAACTAAAGGAGGTTACTCTAGCTTTAAAGGACTTGTAAGGTACGAATGATGTTATCACTTTTTTGTGGTATTAGATAATCAACATCAAATTTTTTCTTTGAAGAATGTACATTTACCTACACTATTGATTGTATCAATGAAATAAGTAATATACTAAAATACAAGATTTTAAAGAAAAACTTTGGATTTTTAAGACTGTGTGTACATGATTCAATTTTACATGGATCTATTTTTTGTTAATTTGTGAAATTACTAAGCCATTTCACTAACTTTCAAAAGTAAAAATAAATGCAAAAATATCGAAAAAAAATATTCTTTACTAATGCTGGCAAAGCACTTAAAATTAAAAAATTGTAAGCATTTTTAACAATTATAGTTTAAAATATTCATATATTGTTTCATTCGTCACAAATATCGCTTTGGATTCTATTGAAAAGTCTTGATTTATTAAGTATAAAAATCATTCATTAAAATTCGATTTATAAACTTTCTATTTTGATTTCTTAAATGTTTTCAATATTTGTCTATAAATGTTGCTACGAGTGGTCTTTTGAATCAAAGTCTTAGATAAGTATTTTGAAAATTAATAAAATTCTAAATATTAACAAAAATTAGTTAATTAAAAAATAAATTAGTAAATTAGTTGAAAAGTTTAGCATCTGTGATTATGAGCTCTAAGTGTTTATAGAGAAATATAACTTCGAAGAGTCGATTAGTTTATTTATTTAAAATTCCAATTTTATTATGACTAAATCTATAATATTTGCTTAGATATGCTTACTTTGTCCAATAAAATATATGAACAATGAATTTGTATATCACAATAACTAATTACTTACTTAAATTCATTAGATTTGGCAGAAAAAATGATGTTTCATTTCGTTTTAAATTACTATATAAAAAGTGCTTTAATTTCATAACATTTATTGCTTGTCAAAAAACCTTTAAATTTAGCTGTAAATTATTTGTTTATTGTTATTAATCACTTAAGGTAACGATGCTTAAGAAATCCTGCGAAACCAGGGTAAGGAATACTTAGTAATAGGGTTTTTCATGAATGAACTTTATTATCAAAGATTAAGATTAGACATTCAATGAAAAGAAATGTTCTCCAGAGAGTTTGCTTTCATGGCAATATTACAGGATTCGAAATTTGAACGAAAAACAACTTTACAATTTTTATCAATTTAAAAAAAATTCTGTCTATTTGATTTCCAGAGGAAAAACTTACCTACATTAATGTGCTTATGTAAATTAAGTTTGAAAAATGAACTGAATTATTTTCTCTCACCCCCCACACACATATTTATATATAATGTTTCCTTAATGAGTTACGTGTGATTTTGCATCCAAAATTAGGCTATGAACAATAAGAAATGTATTATAGAAAAAAAAAGCCTATACGTCAACAAAAAACGAAATTATTTTAAATACTTTTAATAAATTCCGAATTGTTCGTTTGTGAAGCAAAGATCGACACGATTAATCCAATTTATTTAGTGTATTGCTTCAACGAGATTCAATCCGAAAACATTAACATAGATGCTCTGCCAACACAGCCATTGAGCGACAAAATTCTCATTTTGCAATGTTACAGAAAGTCATTTATAAATAATATTTATCCTTTATTTTAAATAAGAAAAAAATTCTCTATTTCAGCTACAATCTCTTGCACTAATTTATTTCAAAACTACGTAGTTTAATTTTCAAAGGAAGTAATAAACTCATTTAGAAAATAATAAAATTGAATGCTTTTAAGCATATGGGAATAGTCAAGGAAGATAGTAATTGTTAGTGCCAGAAGATGGCAGCACTACACAATTAGTGTATTTTTCTCTTATAAAAATTAAAATTAATTAATTAAATTTGATTAATGATTTAATTTTTAATAGTTAACTCTCCGTCTACCCTAGAAACTTTCCATATATCTTACTAAATTATTTCCAAACTACAAAGTTGAATTTTTAAAGGAAGTCATAAACCCATTTAAAAATAATAAAAATGAATGCATTGAAGTATATGGAAATTGTCAAGGAAGATAGTAATTGTTAGTGCTAGCAGATGGCAGTACTACACAATTAGTGTATTTTCTCCCATATAAATTAAAATTAATTAATTAAATTTGATTAATGATTTAATTTTTGATGGTTAACTCTCCGTCTACCCTAGAAACTTTCCATATATCTTACGAAATTATTTCCAAACTACAAAGTTGAATTTTTAAAGAAAATCATAAACTCATTTAGAAAATAAAAAATATATTTAAAGTATAAAAGAAATGTAAAGAAAGATAGTAATATGACAGCAGATGGCACTACTACACAGGTAGTGTATTTTTCTCTCATAAAAATTAAAATTAATTAATTAAATTTAATTAATGATTTATTTAAAGATGGTTTCCTTTTTTTCTCTCTCTCTCTATTAAATACTTTCCATTTCTCTCACTAATTTATTTCAAAATCTCATAGTTGAATTTTCAAAGGAAGTAATAAGTCACCAATTTAAAAAATAATAAATATAAATAAATTTAAGAGTCTAGGAAATACAAGGATAGAGATAGTAGCTGTTAGATCCAATAGATGGCACTACTACACAATATTGTATATTTCTCCCATATAAAAATAAAAGTAATTAATTTAATTAAATAAATTAATTAATATTTGAAAACTATTTTAACCTCAAGTGTCATCCATTGGTTTTTTTTTCGAAACAAACAATTTATCCACAGTTCTCTCAGTCATCAATTGAGTACAAATATTTCAGTTTGAAGCTTTTACGCAGTCTAAAACAAACTTTACAGGCTTTTTAATACAATCAACTATCAGAGTAAGTCTAAACTATCAAAACTAAGCAACTATCAGACACAGGCGTAGAAGTCCTTACTTCATTTTTGACTAACTTTCAATTGACTGATGGTTAAAGGTTGATTGTAATATGTAGTTCTTAGAATATTCCTCACAGAAAGTTTCGATAAAATTTCCTGCAATTAGCCTATGGTAGTTCGGTTACCATAGCTATTATCGACCCTAAACTTCAATAATTTTGATTCAATCAAAAATATCTACAAATGCTGCTTAGTCTTCAAAAATATCTCCAAAGCTGCCTTATATTTTACGCCGTCATATCTCTGCTCTCATTTATAGAAGTCGGTATAATCTCATTAAGCTTTCAGATATGAAATCATATAGGTATAGAATAGCTAAATAAATTAGGAGATGCTCAAAAACACTTAATTAACTTATTAAATAGTGAAACCCGGGCTCTCTTCATGTGTGTCAGTCGTTTCCGAAAGGGCGACGCATTGGAAAAAGCGGTGTTATTCTTGTTGCTAGGGCTGAAAATAATAATTTTTGTGAAAAGAAAAAAACTAATAAGCATGGATTGGTTTTTCTTAAGAAAAATTACTCCTTGAGAATGTTGAAAGAAAAGAAAACCGGTGTCTTAAATCACTACTTGCACAATGTACCCATAGGAGACAGCTTTAATTAGAGAAAAAGAAACACACATTTCTTTCTTGAAGCTCAAATTAATTTAATGTGAGAATTTTGGAGCTAAATATTATCTCGCTTAAATTAAATAAATCAAGGCACAAGCAACTTTACAGGGAGTTGTTGTTGTTGCAGCAGTATACTTTCCTGTACCTAGTCCTGAGTTGGGCTCTACAAATTAAACAACTTTACAGGAAGTTCAAAACATGGTCTGTTTTGTTTTATATTAATAATAACGCTATAATCCAAGTTTCGAAATTAATTTATTTAAGTTAGCAAAAACGTACCTTTTGATATAAATTCCGGTCTATTTCAGTATACAATACTATAAAAACTTATATACCCTTGATAAAGATCACTTCACTTCTTTATTCTAATTTTCATTAAAAAATCAATTTTTGATTTATGGTTAGCAATTTTGAAATTTATACACATAGCCACATTTTCTTAATGTGGTATTTGGTGATATTTTTTAAAACTGAAATAAATTTTTGTCAATTATATAATGTTACATAATGGAATGCTCCCCGAAAATACTTTACGCTATTTAAATAAAGAGAAGTAATTACCTTTGGGATCCGCTCCGCCAACATCAACATATCGGACAAGGAATCCTTTTTTATCAAATCCCACGAAGCTGGCTGGGAAATACTCATTCATATACTAAAATGAATGTAAATTCTTCATTATTTCAAACAGTAAGTTGACTGGTGCAATATATTCAATTTTTAAGTAGCATTATGTGACATATAAAAAATGAAATGCATTTTAATGATCAAATTAAGAAGGCACTATTGATAGCCAATAATTTGTTCTAAAATGGTTTTTTTTGCATTTTTTAATTCATCCTAAGTTTTAAACATACTTATATAAATAGTGAAAACTAGTCAAATTTTATTCCAATGAGAATTAATAAGGAAATAAAATAATTCTTGAACAATCTGTTGTAAAATAAATAATTTTAGTATAGAATTATCCTTATTGTTAAGCAAAATATTTTTAGAAACGATATTGTAAGCTATTCCATTAGAAAAGAATACCATCGTCGGATTTTATTCTCAGCAAATTTAAATTCCAGATATTTTGAAGCAAATAATTATAAAATAATGCACCAGCACTATATGAGATTTTTTTTTAACTTAAAAAGCTTTCATGAAAAAATAAAATTATTTTTAACATAGAATTTACTTTTATTCTTATATAATCCATTTATTCTTATAGATTCTAATATAGATCTTTTACAATTCAGTACTCGTTTATACGAACTCTCATGATTTTTCGATCTCATAGTTGCTCCATATCTTGGATTCGTTGATACGATAATTCTTTAAATTCTACATACATACTAGCATTTTCAAAAACCTCCTTTTTGCGAATTCATTTTCAAAGATCTTTCATGTACATTTCTTATTTATGTTCAGATTGTTATAACCCTTTATTTAATATTTTTATATTACTTAATATTTTAACTTTTATTTCCAATTTCATATCTCTGGAAAAACTACACCTTGTTTACATGTGGTAAGTTTCAGAAATGCAGGATATTAGCTCAAAATTTTTTAATTTTTCCTTTTGTTTTTCTTCAATGAAGAACACCATATTTTAGCTTTTTATTTTGGTATACACTCAAAGTTGTTTTTTTTGGTGTTCAGTTGATTTATGAAAACTTCAATAAAATTGAAGCATAATCAAAATTAAGAAAATTATCAATAAAATTTACAACATTATCAATAAAAAGGAAAATGATTTAGTTTTTTCGATATTTTTTCATGTATTTCATGTATTCACATGTATTTTATAAGTCTACATAAATATATCGTCACCCTGTTATTTTATGTATGCATTGTTACTCCATTATCTCCTTCGTGACGGGTAGCGCAAACGAGCGCTTATCGCGGAGGCCGGCTGTGTCTGACGCGAGCGTCTGTACAGGGCCGGGAACTTTTTTGCTATTAAGCCTAAATCCATGAAATTTCAGAAGTATCAACGCCAGATTATTTATGATCAGAATATATCAAAGTATCACTAACACTACTATCAGCATCTGTTTCGTAATCAATATCTGAAATATTGCATCATTTCTGCTATTTCATGCTCTTTTAAACAAATTCGACGCTTCGATATTGCAACGGAAAAAACAGAAAGAGTTCACATCTATCAAGACCTAATTATTTTCTAAAACTGAACTGCAAACCGAAATACCCAACGCTTTAATGAAAATAAAACCTCTACTTATAATAAACTACCACGTGGAAATTTAAAGAGATGTCATAAAACACGCCATTCGTAAACATTTATTTCCCCTTTTGTTTATATAATCAAACACACGTGTATGTGAGTCATGCTTCTCTCATTTCGAGTAGAAGGTCTAATGTACATGTATCTGAAACCCTATAAACATACAATGTCATCTTGTGGCAGAAATTATAATTTTTAAAATGTTCCAGGACACTGGCACAAATACGTGACAGTCGGGGTTGAATGGGAAAACGATCTGGCACTCCTGCGTGTCGGCCGGGAAGTGAGTGTGTTCGTTGCTGGCACGTAGACGTGACAGTCGGCGCGAAGGGGTTATAAACAAGATCTATATATACTGTGCACTCAAGTTACTAGATTAGTGAACTTGTTTGTATAATTTCTCTCTTTTATCACTATATTTATTTATTTTATCACTAATTTTCAACTGCATTTGAAATGCATGCCTTATTTTTGTAAAGTAGCTTTTCCTTACAGGGTTGCTATCGCTATCTTGGACACACTAGCTTCATGTCTTGATTTCCTTTAAAATAAAAATTCTATTAATTTCCCAAAATTTTGAGTTATTTTCTACTTTAGACTCTTTCATGCAGTGACTATTCACTGCATAAAAATTAGTTTTATTTCTATTGTGGAGACTATTTTTTTTTATACCTGCGCTCATCTAGTTGACTGCAATTTTTTATGCGTTCCTTATCCACCGCACAAAAACAGATTTGAAAATAACTTGTTAAATTGGATTTATATCTATGCCAGCTTTTTATATCCATTAATAAAATGACACATTGATATCAATAAGACTTCATATTATATTCAAAACTCATATTATATGAACCTATTAATAACATTAGTTTCATAAAAAGAAATCCTTAAAATAGTTAAAATAAATAAAAACTTTTAATCCTTAAGTTAGGTCTTTTTAATATTTATTTGCTCAATTTCTTATAACAGTTCTCACTTATACACTTACCGAAAATATTTCAACTTTGAAAACCCAGTTTATGAATGCAGTCACAAATGTATCTGGATTTTAGAAAATATTTGTTTACACAAAAAATTTTTTTCCAGAGACATAAATTCGAACAGTATCTTCTAAGACATCCCGAATCAGCTCATCATATCCTATATGAGTGGGATGCTCTTGCCCTTACAAGATTCACTACTCTAGGTAATCCATATCCTAAAGAGTTACACCTAAACTCCATTGAGGGCCTACGAGACTTTATAACAAAGTAGGTGACCCAAGACAATGGAACTAGGAAAAAATTGGGCTTGGAGCATGGTACAAAATGCAACAATGCAGAGGTGCCACCTATCTGACAAGCTCAAGAAGAAGAAGAAGACATCCCGAATGAATGTGAAAAATTAACGTAAGAAACGTCAACATCTTTAGATGGATTACGTCTCAGCTAATAATTTTTTTTTCTTGAATTATTAAATCGCTTACAAAATTCAAGAGTTATGGTATGTTTCAGTAAAAAATTAATATAATATTTATTAGATCATTGCCTAATACATTCTTAAATATTCGTGCAGTTTTTAAATATTTAATATTTTTGTTTAATTGTAATTTAAGCAAAAATATTAAACATTTAAAAAGTTCAAGTAAAAGTTCTAACCAAATAAAATAAATATTGAATTGAATATATTGATAAAAATATGAATTTTACCTGAGGTGCTTCATAATCAGTTAAAATAGTGTCAAGTCCATATGTTTTTCTGTCAATCAAATGCTAAAAAATTCAGAATTTTATTAAATTATGGTATCAAAATTATACAATTAATAATATGATTTGTTTAAAATAATGAAAACCATACAATAAAGATGTTTTTTGCACCTACTATAGTATGAAAACACTTCTGTCAGTGAAAGAATTGATTTCTCCTAAAATAGTAATATACAAATAGTATGTTGATCTAAATGTTATACCATTCTAAAGAAACTGTTCTCACTGTCTGAGAGATGCAGTAAGAGAAGAATAAATGAATCGCACACTTTCATAAAATCATTCACAGTTTGTGCCAACTTGATTTTATGACGTTCAAGTCTTGTGATTGGGCAGTCCACAGAG
Source organism: Latrodectus geometricus (assembly GCA_026290005.1). NCBI lineage: Eukaryota > Metazoa > Arthropoda > Arachnida > Araneae > Theridiidae > Latrodectus > Latrodectus geometricus. The sequence continues at coordinate 272,180 of JAPDSC010056576.1, read as the reverse complement.
TGTGTGTTGTTGTCTCCTTGTGTCTCATAACTATGATTAAGCATTCCGATTATGATGCCTCTGGAAATTATTATTCTGATAAATATTATCACATACAACTGAAGAATTGTTTGCGCTAAAAAACACAGTAAGTTGGATAAAAGAATGTCTTAGTCAATGCTTGTGATCTGTCCTTGTAAGATGAACACATGAACGACTCTAAGCAATGAGATGAAATCCAAACCATTACGTAAACATCCCATGCGCCATGGTAGCTCAATCGGGAGTGCCGTTCTAATGACCCAAAAGAAGTGAATTCAATCCTGGGACCGGCTAATGGCCACCATGTTCACTTATGGCGCCTGGGGCATGTTAAATATGTCGATGTCACAAAGTACTCCGAGTTCCCATCCAAAATCAATACCTCAGGAGGGTGGCCCACTAAGGTCAAGGGGACTTCTATTTAGTCTCCGTTTTGAAAAATAGAATGTCTACAACTGGCTTATAGTGCTGCCATCTAGTGTCATTTGAACGAAGGAGAAATGAACTCTTCAGACATGACAAGGGGCTGTACACTCAGTCAGACGCCGCAAATGTCGTGATTGAACTGAATAAATTTGAGATTGGAACAAAATACCAAAATAAATAGTAGAAGAAGTGCCTTAGTTCCCAAATACTTGTGTACTAAGACAAGGCAAGACAAAACCACCACATGATTAACTCTAAATATAATCTGTATTGTAGGCGTCTGCGAGAAATCGCCCAACGTAAATTCTTCTCTTGGACGTAAATGGGAAGAAATCGGTTTCACTTGAAAAAAGGACATGGTTCCATTGATCCACAATCTATGTTTTATAGTTTTTTCAGCACTGTATTATCCATTTCTAATTTTTATTTGTCACTAGGAATTTTTCAATCCCCAGTTGTGTTCCCAAATATATTTTGATTACTCAAACTTTTTCAAAACGTATAGTTTGATACTGGATTCTGCTTATATTCATTTAGCCGAATAATCACTTTTGCAGTCGTAATCTTCCTTCTGGTAATTAACATTTTTCTCAGTGTTCGTCTGTCTCTTGCAACGATTAATTTTTTTTCTTTTCCACAATTCTGTCTGACAGGAGTTCGTCACCATGATCGTTGTATGTTGTCATAATAAATTATTGCATTTGATTCTCCAAAAACTGTGCCTCTATAATTACTATGCACCGACCAAATAGGCTCACATAGTTTGCTGACATTGACATTCTGACAGGCATCTCATTTTAGCTTAACCACAAATGAAATTAACCATGTTCTCACTCGAACAGCTCACTCGAGAGAGCGTCGTTTTCACGACCCAAAGAAAGACAGTTGGATCCTGTGACATGCTAAAGACCACCGTGTTAACTAATGGTAATTGGGGCACATTAAATATGTCGAGGTCACAAAGCCTTCCAAAATTAATACTTCTGGGGTTGGCACACCAAGGACTAGGGACTTCTACTTGGTCTCTGCTTATATATCTAAGAGAATGTAGATTATCGTAATAAATCTAGATGACGTAATTAAAGTGGTTAAAATTTATTAAGAAACTAAATTGAAAAGTAAGATTTATTCATTACTATTGTTGATAAATTATAAATTTAATTGAAAATTATAGTTTATACATTTAAAAATAGGTGCAATACATATAAGTGCTATTGTATTTAAGTAGATGGGATAATTTTAAATGCATATATTTAAATACATAAATAATTTATATAACATGTACATAGTATTATGAATGTATTAATAATCATTCCAACAAATATATAACAACAGTAAATCATTTTTATGTATAATTGCATGCTTATAATTTAATTATTGAGACAAATAACAAATTATTAACTTAGACGTGAGCTTATGTAAAAAAAGAATGAAATGAACTTACTTTTCGCAACATATTTTCAGCCGCTTTCAAATTGAAATCTCGAGCTGAAATTCAATATTAATATTAAATTTATCGGCAATAATTGTGATCAAAAGTAAAAAAGCATTTTATTTTCGACATTTTAATATTATTAAAATAATTTTCAACTGAATTTTTTTTAATGTTACAATTAAGCATAATAAAATGATTTCCTTTTGTAATTTACTTTAATTATTTAAAACTTTAATTGGGTATATATATATATATACCCA
>JAPDSC010056576.1:248319-265038 GCA_026290005.1 Latrodectus geometricus | reverse complement strand
TTTTTTTTTTTTTTTTTTTTTTTTTTTTTTTTTTTTTTTTTAAAGTGCAGATTTTTAACCTAAAACTAATAAAAGTAATTTGATTAATTCAGGTATAAATTTAAATTAATCGACGAAACATAAATGTAGCGGAAATTAACTAAATTAAATAAAATACTTGAATTGTTTTATGGTTATTTATGGTTTCTCTTTTCAAAAGATATACAATATGTAAAACAAAAATCATTGTGTATTTAAATGACTCTTCCCTCATTTGTGCAGTGGGTTTTACCAAAAAATGATTCTTTATTTCGCATCAATTCGTTCCGTTATATGAAGTATTTTCCACAGAACCAAATACGATTTTATCTTTAAACATAAATAATTGTGAGATAACGCTGAAACAATCATCTGAGTTATTTTACTATTATGTTATAAGAATTTTGCGGTAAAAATGCTGTTATTCTTGAGAAGGAAAGATTATGCAGATTGATTTATCGGAGGGTTGAGGATGTGATGTGAATATCATTGAAACGCACGTGCAAAATGAGATGACAGATAATTTATTGCCTTGATCTTATCATTGCATACACACTTGTTGCATAGTAATTCGAAGTTCTTAAGATTTCTCACGTATCTTAAGTTTTTAATCTTTTGCTTACGATTTTAACCACTTTTACTCCAACGTTTTGAATAGTTCATTAACATTTTACATTCAAGGGCATGAAATATTCTTCAAATTACTTTTAATACTTCTACAACATATTATAACGATTTTAAATTCTAGATGTTGATGTGTCATTCTAATTTCTAAAGAATTACTATTTTGGGTAGTTGAATAATTAAAATCTATTTTAAGGAGTTTTGTTTAAGCAGCTTGTTTATGTGTCATCATACTTTCTAAAGAATTACTATTTTGGGTAATTGAGCAATTAAAACTATCTTAAAGCGTTTTGTTTAAGCAGCTAATATATACTACATCCCAAGAGGATTTATCAAAGATATAAAGCTAAATTCATATCTCCCAAGTAAGATATACTAGAAAACTCTCAAGCGCGCACATTGAAAGGTGTCCAAATATATATGAAACATATCAGAAACACTTATTCAATAATAATAAGTGGAATCAATGTTTTGACATTCTACTCGGAAAAATTGTTGTCTTATCAATAAAACACTACAAATCCTGAAAGCAAAACAATTTCGAGCACAATATCTGAATTCAGACAATCGTATCAAATCATCTTGAACAAGTGATGCAATATTTTGTTTCTTAAGCAAATTACGAGAAATTCTCAAGTATAAAGTGTAGAATATTATATAAAATTGATAAGAAGCAAATTATCTTTAATTTCGTAATATTGAAAATTAAAGAACTGATTCTAATTGATGAGTATAATATTATAGCATTTTGTAGCATTAGTACTCAGATGTTACTCAGGCTTTTAAATTGGGTAATGAAAAGCAACAAACTATATGTTTCTATATATTTCTTTTCTTTTAATTAAAGGGTTATGTTAAAGTGTAAATAATTTATCAGAAAATATTTATAAGCTTAAAATAATGCTTAAATATTAAATAATGTGAAATAAATTTTAAACTGTTGAATACTCTGAATGTATTCGAAATAAAAAAAATATTTTTTTCAGAAAATATTCCCAAATCTGCATCAAAATCGATTACTGCAGTATCAACTTGAAAGAGTTTTCTAATATTTAAATTAAAAATTACTCTCTAATAAGTTTAATAACAGAAATTTTTTGACTTTGAAATAATAACGTTTCTGTACATATATGTTTGGTAGATTCATTTAAAGATCCAATTTGTTTGTGAGAAAAGTAAACTTTAATGTTAAAGATTAACTTTTTGATGCCTTGCATAATGTTAGAAAAATATATTTTACTAAGTCAAACTACATATATTTTACCAGTCCATTTGTGAAAGCGTCAAATACATTTTGATCTTGAAGCATTTAATTTCATTATTACTTTAAAAATCAGTAGTAGCTAAATTTCAATTTAATTGATGCCAAAAAGAAATAATTAAAGACAAGAAATTCATAATAAAAATTCTCAACTAAATTTAAGTAGATTAAAGGCTTAAAATTTTTGGATTAATTTAGTAAACTCTATAACATAATGTTTACAAATGCATATCTCATCTGAACAATATATTCTGAACATCACTTCAATTTTATTAATGAATGTCCTAGTTTAAGGAATTAAGTAAAACTTATAGAATGATAACCATAGATGTTCTGTGTTGTAACTTACGAATAGAAGTGATGAAAGTTTGCTGTGAATATGAGAAAACACAGTGAATGGAAAATCAAAACAATTAAAGAAATCATTGTTTATAAAAGGAGTTATATCTAGATTCAGGGAGATAAGGAGTAGGATACTCTAATGGCTAGGTTGCTCTTATCTCCATTATTTAAAGAATGAAGATAGATAAAATATCTATCTAGAAGACTCAATGTGAAAATTTTTAAAGAATCTAGAACTCTTTTCAGAAAATTCTAACGAATCTAGAACCAGAGGAAAACTTAGATAAGTGGACCAACTGTAAGAGAATTTGTTACGATTGGGAATTATCAATTGAAAATTTTGCTTAACTTGTCTTATGGAATAGAGAAAAGTCTTAACGAAGATCAAGAGCCGATCAGGTCTAATATCAATTATGATGTAAAAGACATTTTACCATATATATAAGATTTGAAAATTAGCAAACCAAATCCACAGATATATTTTAAATGCCAAAAGTGTTTCGGAAAACTTATATTTTAAAGGAAATACTATTTTTTAAAAATAGAAATTTTAAAGCTTAAGGACATTTATGAAGTGGATAAAATATGCGTCTGTGTTTTGAAAATATGAGAAAATGGCAAACATTTGTTAAGCAATATTTTTATAATCAATAAAAATATTAATTATAAAATAATTTAAAAAAGAAAAATAATTATTATTTTATAATATCAGCTCTTATAACTTGTATTTTGCGTGTATGAATGTGTGAATTTACAGAATATCTGAATTATATGGAAGTAATCCAAAATTCCAATAAATTAAGTATAAAAAAATGGAAGATGAAATAGTTTTTTCCTCCTAACGAAAATATTTTCTGAAAATTAATATGAGTTAAGTAAACGTCTCCTAGTATAAAAAGTGCTTTTTAATTAAATTATAAACACGATTATGAGAATTTATTTTTTGGATTCTAAGAATAAACAAAAATTTTAACGCCGTATTTCCTGATTTATAATAAATCATGAGCTATAATTTGATTTCAATTGAATAATTTTTGTTTCAATATATTGTCATACGCAATTTTTCGTAAAGCCGGATTTTATAATAAAATTATTTGAAAATATTATTTGATAAATTTTATCAGCATGCGTGTCTGAAATATTATAGTTCTTTGACTGGAAATCCTGTTTAACAATCATCTTAAAAACAAATTTTTGCTTGTAAAGAAAAGAAATGTTAAAACCTTAGTATGAATTTTCATGGGTCAAAAATTGTAAAAGTTGAAGAAATCATTTTAATAATAAATGTTTTATTATTAACTTTCATTTTGAGTCCTTATAAAACGCCATAATTCCTACTTCTGTGTTTAGTTTTAGTTGTTGAAATATCAATATCATCAAATCATGTTATTGTCAACAATGCAGGAATAAAAACATCTTATACTTTCCGGACATTTTTAAAAGAAACTATATGTAAATATATCAGAAGATATCATCATATTTATATCATTATTATCACATTATATTATAATATATATCAGATAATTTGCCGGCATATAAACATATATTTTAATCCGGTTAAAAATTTATGTTAAATTTAATTTTTAACAGAAAATGTTTTTCAGGGAAGTTTTTTAACAGAAAATCTCAAACCGAAATATATGAAAATAAGATTAGGCATTAATCATATTAATCATATTTTATTTCTAAAGTATATTGAAAACAATTTCATACTTACCATAAAAATAATGTTTTGAAAATGAAGCTCAAATAACACATTATTCATTATTAGGTGAAGTGAAAAATTTTAACAATGTACATATTTATAAATTAATATTATATAATTGATTTGTAGAGAAGTGAAATTGAATCTTAGTAGAAAAATCTTTGAAGAATTAATTTAGTTATCATAGGACTAATAGTTACACGAATTAAGAAGCTAAAGATTTATATTTTAGCTATTTTGATGATTATCGTTTTTCTTGGCACATTTAGCTCTATCTTCAATATCTGTACTTTCCTGTCTGAAAACACGGCTAGATATAATTTCAATGATTATTTTTTAAATAAATTTTGTCTTTACCTTGAAATTTATTATATTTATATTTTACGGAAATAACTGTTATTTATGTTTGTTGGTTTTATTCATAAACTATTCAAATGAGGGTCGTATCATTTGCATTACACTTATGGCTTCCTTAATAGCCAAAACAATCGTATTCTTAAATATTACTGTTATAATCAGTAGTTCAGATTTTTCCCGTTGGGCGCGTTTTCCTTATACGTCCTCAGTACAACTTATATCACTGTGACCATGTTTAATTCAATAAAATTATGCTTCTGTGTTTATTTAATCAATCAGGAAATGGAGTCATCAATCAAGAGAAGAATTTTTTTTTTTTTTTTTCAGATTGAGGAATTTTAAAGAATACTAGTTGCTTATAACAGCAATATTATTTAACAAAAATTATTATTAAAAAATTCATTTTATGCTTTCATTATATCCTCAAAATTTTATAAAAAAACAAGATATTTATTTCAGTTTATTACAATTCCTAATACAATTCGTAAAATTTTCCTGATATGTTTTCACTTTCAGATTAAGATGGACTATATAGATTAAAAATTAGACTATTTTGTGGAATATTTAGAACAGTTAAGATATCAAAGTTTCATAACCGGAAAAAAACTGATCTAATTATGTAACACTCATGAGAAGCTATCTTAAGGTGTTATTGTTTGGAAATTAAAGAGATATCTACAAGATTAACATAAACTGGATAAATATTTTTAACATATGATTGAAGGACACATATTGATAAAGAAGAAAATAAACCTCTTTAAATTCTGGAAATAAATGTTTATAAAAAAATCACGAGATAAGAATATCATCATTACCATTTAAATAAAAATAATTTATTTATTTGTTTTCGCCTGATTTTTATAGGTAGTTATAAGGAAAAATATGTATGTATATATATACATAATGTTACCTCTTCAATAGCTTCCTTTTGAGATGTAGTAAGATCTTCGATTTCAAGCATTATGAAAATTGTTTTGTTTCACTTTTCTAAAAAGAAATTTTTACCTGAAAAAAAAAGACAAAAATGTTAAAATGATATGTATACATAATTTAAATGCATTTAACAATAATAGATGTATGCATGTATTGTTGTTTCAACAAACCTTCAAAACACCTTTGATAAGTTCACTGAGATTTAATGAACATATGGTTTATTATCAGGAAAAAATACTATGTTCTTAAGATAAACCATTAAATTATCATAAAATCCATATGGTTATTGAAACTAAAGAATGTTTACCTCATAATATTTGGGCTTCTTATGATACAATGCTTTTTAATTTACTCTCGAACTTTCATTTGAGCGGAAATACTATGAAATTGTAAAAATATTATGATCAAGATAATCTCAAATACATAAACTCATTCTGTTAATCATTTACCGTCACGACCACATTAATTCAAATGATAAAATTTTAAATCACATCTTTTCATCTCTATTTTGGAATAATATTTTAGAAAAAATTAAAAACTATTGTCAAATTTATTGTTTTTAACATCGTTTACAAGAACTTTAATGGATCCATTATTCTTTAATTTTTAACACTGTTTAGTCGACATGGATAGTGAATATGAGTTAACATTTTAAGTGATTGAGATTATATTTGATTCTATTATTATATAATTTGTAATAATTATATAATTATTATAATTTGTAATAATTATTATTATTATAATTTGTAATAATAAATTATGTAAATATTCTTTACTATGTTTTGCGTTTTCTTTATTTATTTATATACTTGTGAATAACTTTATATTTAGATTATGTATATATTTATAGTTTTTTAGTAAAATGTATCTTTGACTCTGAATGACACCCTTTAATTCAACTGGCATTGTGTGAGTGTGTAAGGTGAAATTAACCTTTTTAAATATAGCAAGCACTACAGCCAAATCTTTATATATTAAAAAAATAATTTATTAAAGAATTTGTTTCAGATAAGATATTTAATTTTCATTGGATATATTTACGTTGAAAATTTTTAATCTAGTAACTAGATTAAATATTTTCAATAAAATCAATTTCAGTTTTTTATAATAGCACAATGTAGTGTGTAAGCCTTCATTTTTTGATATAGATTAATTGCTAAAGTTGAATTAAACCTATCTTTCGTTTCTTTGAATATCTTAAAACTTTAACTGAAATTAAGTAAGAAAATAAAGAATTGTACTGTAAGAAAGAACTAAACAATATATATATATATATATATATATATATATATATATATATATATATATATAACGCAAAAAATTACCTCAGATTACAGATATTTAGATTACTAATTAACAAGTTATTTTTCCAAACTATTGAACATTTTAAATTTTGAAGAAAGTACTATGATTAAATGAAATATTTTATGCTATTCGTTTACTACATATAAGTTTAATTAAGAAGCATGATCTGTTATCATAGATTGAAAAATTATTTTCGAACCAAAACAACTTTAGAAATAATAACGGAAATTATTTATATTTTATGCTAAGAAATTTACCTAATTATTTAAAATATTAACTTTTTGTAATTTAATTACATGTTTACAATATGTATACTGTAAATAAACATTTAATTTCAACAAGTAAGTTTTTTGAAAAAGAATAATAATAAATGTGTGTTTAAAGACACATTTATTCATTATTCATTTATTCTAATGCATATTTAATTTTGATAGAATTATTCTTGTTAAGAAAATTAAGCTTTGACGATTTGAAAATTAAGCTCGATTTACCCGATAATATTGCGTAATGTAATTGAATAATCATGGCGAAAAAAAGAAATGCCTTAACTTCATAATCTAAGGATCTTTTTATGCTTTAACCTTGAACATCAAAATAAACCCTTATCTTCTAAAATAAATCATTTTTACATTATTTATTCAGTATTTAGAAATAAATGAAATGAGAAAACGTTTTTATATTGTTTTCAAAATATTTTATTCAAATCTTAAGTATGGATTTTCATTTATTAGTGTAATCATATTTCCGTAAATACAAATTATTAAATTTTTCCTCCAATTGTTCCAACTATTTCATAACAAAATAAAAAAAACACACACTTCCATAGTAATAGATATCCTTGCTTTAAACTTTTAATAAAAGTACTAATTTTTGTACACATACAGGTATCTAATTCTACAGGTTTAATTATACAAATTTACTTTTAACATTTTTAAGGAATATTATGCAATACTATTTATTCTGCTTAGAAAAAACCACAATAAATTTAATTTTTAGCAGATGACAAGTTTATTTTAAAAACAAAAGTTGTAGTTATTAATTAATTGTACTAAAATAGTAAATGGTTGTTGTTATCGTGTGCCAGCCAGGCTGGCAATATGGGGTGCGCTGCTCCACTTTTCCAACTGAACCATATTTGGTGTGGAGTCCGACTTCCTCAGTACACACATGCCATAGGTACCCGTTTATAGGGTAGGCAACCATTCACACACAAAGAAAGGACAAAGACAAGAAAGAGAGAGAAAGAAAGTACATCCAAGTCCGAGCCAGGATTCGAACCCAGGTCCCACCCCTCTGTAGACAGATACACTAACCACTAGACAGGTTGGGCGGCAGTAAATGGTTATTCCTTTATAAAGAAATTAAGTAAATATTGATTGTTAATTATAAATAAGTTTATTTTTTAATCATATCAATATAATTAGATTCTTAATTATTCATTTTGAAATATTCGATAAAAGAGTGATATACTGCATGAATTACTGTAAAATGCTAGTCCGCAAGTTAAAGTTTAAATTTTTAATTAAAGAATATTCTCAGAATATTCAGGTTGTTACAGATTAAAATGAAAGTGGGAGGTTTTTGATAGGTATTTTATTGATATCATTGTGACAAAAATTTTTAATAAGCAACTTTCAATTTGAAACGTAATAGAATAAATTTTGTTTGCGAATAGTGTTCTTTAGTTAAAAATTGACTTTATTTTCAGGGAAACACCTATATTCTCAGGACAAAATTCCGAAATTTTTTATTGAAAGAAGATACAAAATGAGTATGTGAGTTACTTTTAACAGTTATTTATTTAAATAAAACTTTTTATATTTTATCACATATTAGTTTCAAATATATCTTATTAAAATGAAAGGATGTCCTAGTATTTAATTGATTATGCTAATAATACAGGTTATGTTATTAATTATAAAATAATTATAATGGTTATAAAATAATTGTAATTAATTATAAAATAATTATAATTAACTATAAAATAATTATAATTATAAATAATAAAAATAATATAAATGGTTAATGATATAGCCGGCCTCCCTGTCTAGTGGTCAGCATACATGACTGCGAATAGGAAGGTCCTGGGCTTGAATCCCGGATCGGGCATGGATTTACTTTCTCTCTCTCTTCCTTGTCCTTTATTTGTGAGGGTGTATGGTTGCCTACCCTTTAAACGGGTATCTATGGCATGTGTATACTGAGGAAGTGAGACTCCACACTAAATTATGGTTCAGTTGGAAAAGTGGAGCAGTGCACCCTATGTTGCTAGCCTAGCTGGTAATCGACAAAAAAAAATGTATGTATAAAAGGAGATTAAAATTTTTAAACTTTTGTTTTGAGTACATTAATGTAAAATGGATTATTTAGATTTTTCAAACACATTTTTTTTCTTATTTCAATGGGAATATTTTGTAAATGAAATTCTTGCATAAATACTCCAGTAAAACTAAATTTATAATATATATTTTTTCCCATGCATTTTTTTTCCATTTTGATTTAGTAAAAATCCCATCTTTAAATTAGCATGATAACTAATTCCAAAATAAAAATTGGTACAATATGAAACATTTTCATTTTTGTTACTTCAGTAATTAAAACTTATATTAAACAAATTTCTTTATATAAATAATGAGTTTAAAATTATAAAATTTAAAGAAAAAAAAAAAACTGAAAATCGAGTGAAAAATTTTAGAAGTTTAATTTTTTAAATAAATGATTTTAAAATTTATGTTTTTAAATATAAGAATATGATCTCAAATTTTACAAATTTCTTTGGAATAAAACTTGATTATAATGTATATAACTTATTGTTTAACATTAAGTTATGATTTTTTTTTAATAATAATTTTTAATAATTTATTTGTTACAAATGTATGCATATGTATATGAAACTTACTTTTCTCATGTGTCATGTTCATAATTATTTTTTATATAAATAAATATGTTTCACATCAAAATAATTTTTAATATTTGTAGTATTAAAATGCATCAGAAATTAATCTACTTAAAATTATGTGGTCAAAAATTAAAATTGTATATTTAAGAAAATAGTTTCTTAAAATATATATAAAATTAAAATGCCTATTAAAATTTATAAAATTAATTCCTTTTCAAAATTTACAATTTAAATAATTTATAAAAAGGGCAATTACTCAACATATAATACCATTATAATTGGCAATCATGAGTGTTACTACAAGTAACAATTCTAAAAATACTTTTCTGCTTTTATGTACAAACTGTATTAATTAATGTATTAAAAGGTATGCTTATATTACTATACATATATATTGATGTATATACATATTTAGCATATATATTTGAAATATTTCACATTTAAAAGAATTTACAAATTTTATAAATGATATTTATTTCAAAAAGATCAATTTAATAGTTTATTTTTTCTTTGGATAATAATAATAAAAAATTTTTTATTAAAATAAAATATCCGCAATCAAAATATTAAAATCGATATACTAATTTATATTTATAATCGAACGTAATCGATTTTTTAAATATAGAGAATAAATAGAAAATTTTAAAAACTTACGTTTGAAAATGTGCTTAACTTGTGCTGCTAAAAATAAAATTTTCCATAAATCAAAATCACACACACAATTAAAACAGAATGATTCTTAAATGTCCCGCTCAATATATTTGATATTTTTGCCGGAATTGTCGCCAAATTCTATTTGAGAGGAGTTATATAATGTGAGAAATCAGCCAAATGAGGAAAGAATAACCAAATGTTTGATAAATGATAATCAGGGAAAACATCTCGAAACGAATCCTTCCTTTTATTTAGCGCATATTGTAAATAAATTACAAAAAAATTTATTTTGATTTTAAATCAAGATGCTAGCGAAATTATGATTGGAGAACTGTATTATATGAATAATTATGAGCTATCTTCTTTAACATACTTAAAATTGATTTAATGAATAAATTTAACATCTTTTATTTAGTGATTTTAAGAAAAATTAATTAACATCTTTTATCTAGTTTTAAAAAATTCACATTCAAACTTCTGAGTTAATATTACATTTTAACATAGATATTATTGAATACGTATCAAAACAATAATATGAGGTATTTAATGATTGTTATCATAAATTGTAAATGAATTGGAATTTTTTATTTTATTTTATTTAAATTTAGGATATAGAAGATAATTTCTGTAATTAATTATAATGTAATTATTTCAATAAAATGTAAGTAAAAATTTAATTATTTTAATGTAATTACTTCAATAAAAATTTTTTATCTTATAGTTTTAAAAGACTGATTAATTGAAATATTGAATATGTATTTCTTAGTTTAAAATATAATATTTGAATTATATATTATATTTAATATATATTATATTTTGTATATTATATACAATACTTAATATTTGAATATTTTAAATTAGGAAAAATTGAAACATACTTAAAATGTTAAATATATTTTAAAAATTCTACTTTTAAAATATTAAATTGTATATATTTCGTTCAGACTACTGTTCATTGAGAATATTTCAACATTCTTTGTTACATTTTTTTACTTTCTTTACATGCAAGAATAAATTATGTCGAATATTTTTTATTTCAATGAAATTTTTTTTAAATATGAAATTTAATTTGTTTGAAAAACGAAATGCTTAAAATTATTTTTTTATATTTCTTTAAACAAAATTAAACTATGATATTTTTCGGATTTGATGATGTTTATGGATTTCATTCACATTCTCTTCATGAATGACTCAACAGTTTAAAATTTACTTTAAGCTGTATGTTCTAACATAGTGAATGATCCAGAAGTTAACTGTAGATTCCTAATCAAATATTTACTTGGTTGAAAGAATACAAACAAATAACATATTTGTCTGATTGGCTTATGAATAATATTTTAACAAGATTATTTTTATGTAATTTTATAGCTTTTGTACAGATTTTATAAAGTTTCGTTTGTCTGAAAAAGTGTAACATAAGAATTCTTAACGGAAAAATTATGGTAAAAATTAAAGAAAAGCCTTTCCTTTTTTTTAGATATTTAAATTTATTTTCATTTTGTGGCTAATATTAATTGGTAAAATTTAATAAATATCACCATTTTATTCTTGTAATTTAAATAGAGAACAAGAAAACATTTAATACGACGAAACATTCCAGATTTATTATTTTAAATATTTATATATATTGATTTATTACTATTATATATTACTAATTGAAAAGCCTTCATTAAGAATAAAAATTTGAATATAACACGCATATAAATTTAGACAGTAATTTTTCGTTTTAAATAATATAACATTAACTTTCAATTTCAGAAATTTGTAAATATTCTTTTAAAATATAAATTAGTTTTTTTGGCTTTATTTTTTCTAATTTGGGGTTATAGTTAAATTTTTATCGAGATTATTTTTTACCCACAGCACAGAAACCAACACATTATATGCTTTCTAATCGAATAGATTCAAATTAATTTTCATGTCTTATAATTAGATTCGTAATGTCAAGAGAATTTTATATAACCTGTAACAAATTCTTTGCTGTTAATATTGATATTATTACTTACTAAATATATTATGCAAGTAATATTACCAATAATTATTCAGAAGTTTAGCATTGAATTTAATAATTTAGATTTAATTATCTAATCTTGAAATAAATATTCACAATATATAATTACATTGATTCTAAATATTTACTTAAAATTATTTTATTAAATATATTTAAATACATACATTTAAACATCCTTCTATCTTTAGTAATATTTAAAGGCATCAACATAATATTCAATGACTGATTTAATATTATTTTGATTCATTTATACTTTATAAATACTAAACGACTTCATTTCATTATACCATATTTACCCCCACAATTTTTGTTTTTAAATAATAAAGTCACCATAAATATATAGATATTGAAAAAAGTCATTTAATTTATTGAATTTGAATAATCAATCATAAGGTTAAAATATTTCAATATTCTAATTCTTATTTCAATTTTATACTGTTTAATATATTATATTTTAAATATTACTATAAAACTGACTTGCTTTTAGTAAAATGCATTAATGAGTTATTGTCAACGTCTGAATTGCGTGTGATAAGTCTAACTTGATTAAGAAATATGGTTGTTTCTTTTAAATAGGCAATAAAAGTAATTTCGCTTTGCCCAAAATAAAACTTCTTATCAGAAAAAAGAATTTTAATCAAATTATTGATAAAGGGTGAAATTAATTTACAAGATAAATTCATTGTTAACGATGTTTAAAAATGTCAATTTCGGAACAAAATTAAAGATAATAAAAAACTTTCTCTTTTTATGCTAAAAATAATTGTTTTTTCTCAAGCAAACTAACTCAACTAAAAATTTGAATTTTCGTATTACATAAAAGTATTAAAATCAGTTTTAATGCAAACGATTAAGCACTATTTTCACATCTAACAATGAAAGATGATTTTCATTCTTTCATTGTTAGATCTGCTTCTTAAATACACATTTCATTGTTGAAATTCCAAAGAGATTTTTATTTTGCAGCACTTCGCCACAATTATTATTATTATTTATTATTATTTCCTAAGTAAGAGGCTCAATTTAATTATTCTGTTTAATTAATTGTCATATTTGAGTTGTAAAAGAAAAAAAACACATGTTCCTTCGTGCTAATATCTATTAGATAAGACTATAATAATTTAATCTCAGCTATAAGAGTACAAATACAACTGACGATAAACTTGATTGCAGGAAACAAATAAATCGTGAGATTGTTAAACAAGGAAATTCACCTATCAATTACTGAAGATTTTGCTTCAATGAAAATTGATAATTTAGACGTTTCTTCATAATTGTTAATAAATTAAAAACAATATGGTTTTTTATCAATAGGAAAGTTTATCTCTTCTTGGTAATTTATATAGTTTTAAAATCACATTCAACGCAATCGTCAAAATTATTTACTTGTCATATTTTAGCAATAATCTGTAAAAAAGCCTTTGGTAATTTAGGACAGAAGTGATGATAGTGAAAATTAAATACAAGTGATATTTAGCATATGAAAAAAGGAAAGTAAACTTGAATAATATATCTCTTTTTCGTCAAGGATAATCTATTATACATATGCTTGGATAGTTTTCATTATACATAATAATCCGTATTAAAATAAGGTTAAATGTTTTATAATTATTATTTCCGTAGACATACAAATTAAATTAGTAATTTTTAAATGAAAAGATAAAGATTTAATTTTTTGCTATTAATTATCATTTTTAGATACTTATTCATTTGCATTATTATTAAAAGTAATTTACAATTTTAATTTAATAAATTAATAATTAACTTAATATTGATATTTTATTAGTAATCATAATTTTTTTATTGATTTAATTGCAAAGTCTGGCAACTATAAATTAAGAAAAAAAGCATGAAATATCTTGTTCCTGATTTTTAATATATTTATATTTATAAAAAAATTAACTTTTTTCCTTATTTCACACTCATTTCTAATATGCCGATTCGTCAATTATTTTTGAACAGAGATTGAAATATACAAAAACTAATCTTATTTCTTTTCCTATTTGTCTGATCTTTAAAGATAATACTATGTAAAGAGAAATAATAAATGTCTAATGTTTTAATAATACTTTGAATTCATTATCTAGACTTAAATTTTTAATTAATCTATTATCTCTTTCAAAATTCATTAACATTTTATATCGAAAAATAATATTTTATGGTTTTAATTGAATTCGAAGATCTGTTTTATTATTTTTACTTTTACAAATTTTAAAGTATTTAAAAAATAAAGTTAGAGTTAAAATATTTAATTTTAATAAACAAATTTAAGAAAAATTAAAATTATTTCTTAACAGCATTAAACCTGGATATTTTTTTATGATATTTCTTAATAATTTAAATTTATGAATATAGTTATAAAGAAACTATGGAAAAATCATAGAGTATGTCAAGTATACTAGAAAAGAGGATATAATTATAGAAATAGAGCCAATCCATTTATGATTTTAAAAATTACCAAAAATAATCGTTAGGTCTGTGCAAGGCGTGCATCCATTATATGTACGTATGTATGTATGAATCTAATGGGAATATACATGCGATAATGCACATAATCTGATCCCATTAAGTTTTTTTTTAAGATTTTTAATACTTTATTCAAATACAATTTGGCAACTCACTAAGGAATTTATCCTAATGTCATATATGATTGCTTAGGGATTGTACCAAGTTAATGAATGTAAGATATAACAAATAAATATTTTTAAAATAAATCCCATTTTAAACAATAGTTATCATATATCAGTAATGAAATTAAATTAAACTAAATTATTTATAAATTAATAAATTAAGAAAAAAAATGAAGCTTCCAAACTTATACAAATAAACAACAAAAATAATTTATTTTTAGGAGTTAAAATAAAATGAGAAAACTCTGACTGCTCATGTAAAAGATTTAGTAGAACATATTCAAAACCTAGAGAAATAGAATTAGTAAGCCAATCAATATTTAAATCAAATTATTTTTGTATTAAAATCATGTTAATTACTGCCATAGGTTAGAAAAATGTAAACAAGACTCTAATATAAATTAAGATTTATTCCAAAAAGATGCCAATTTATGTCTCCTACTTTTATAAAAGCAATAAATTCAAATAAAACGTATACTAAATTTTGATAAAATAAATTCTGATAGATGACTTATAATCAACTTTCACTATCATATCTTCTGCAATTATTTCATCAATAAAATATTTTACTCTGTAATGTTTAACTTCTACATCCTATCTACAACTCCAATTTCTATATCTTATCTTTGATAATTATACTCTGAAATCATTTTGGGTCACAGGTACTCTCCAGGATAAAGAGTATATTACATGCAAGGCCTGATATACAAATTATTCTGAGATACGTGTAGATTCCAAAGAAAATAAAACATTTAATTTACAAACTTATTATCTGATGCTTGAAGAAGTAAAAGCTTCCATGTATAACATTTTCACAATGAAAATTTAAAAAAGATTAATTAAATTGAAAACTGAATATTTATCTCTCTGACTTAAACTTAATAATCGACGCTAAGAAAAGAGATTTTGATGTAGAACTTTGTCACATAATTTAAATTGTGATAATGTGTTCTGCATTTAAATTCTTCACATTTTGTAATCATTAAAGAGCACAGCTTTAAAGGACAAAAACTTTTTTTTAAAAAAATTAAAACAACCTCGTTTATGGAAGAATTTGAAAAAATTTCGAAATACTTACAAGCAATAAAAACTTTTATTACTCATATATTTCTATATATATCGAATTGAGTTTTATTAAATAACCAACACACATTTCTTTGAAAAAAATCAAGAACTTCTATTTAATATTGCTTAAACATTTTTTCTTAATTTTTTTTAGCTTTTGCAATATTTAAAAAAAAATTTATTTTTTATTATAAGCATTTCCTACATTTATTTTCATAGTTTAATATATTTTTTTGAATAATTTAATTTAAATACTTCATAGTTTTTGATAAAAATTATTTTTAAAGATTAAGATTATAACCGATGATGATAAGAATCAAAATAAATTTAAAAGTGAAGCAATAACTCATTTGACAGAAAGGAAAGTGGAAGGGAAAATGATGAAACACGCTTCACATGTAAGCCATCGATCGAGGTAATTTTTTTACTCGAAATTTGAATATGGCCTTGCACTTGAAGGTTGCTTCTGATTAGTAGTGAATATGTTATTTCGATAACATCAGAATCACCTTCCCTTTAGAGAGATTGAATATCTTAACGGAGGAAACTGTCCAATCATACGTGATTGAGAAATTAACAATTCTAAACTGCATTAAAGAATTTATAATGAGGAATTATAAATTTATGCAATGAATACTTTTGAAAATATGAACGTCATAAGTGGCTTCCTAACGTTTTAAATATCATTTTTGGGGTAAGTAATTATGTCACAATGTCGTCACTGTCAATTTAAAAATAATCAGATGAGAAAACTGACGTGAAAAACTATTTTTACCGTAGGTCATGTGCTATAGTGATAAAAATTGAAAGACATTTTTTAATTCACGTTCACAGCAAATATTCCAGGAAAATAACTGTTGTATAATGTTACATTTGTAATTTGTACGTAAAAAGCATTATAAACAGCATAAATAT
>JAPDSC010056576.1:231474-248219 GCA_026290005.1 Latrodectus geometricus | reverse complement strand
AAAAAAAAAAAAAAAAAAAAAAAAAAAAAAAAAAAAAATTTACTTGAAACATAAAAATCTGGTTTTACATATATTTTAGAATTGAATTGAAGATGCTTGAATGTTTGTTTAGAAAGAGTAAATGTATAGATAAGACAGTTTTGATGATCTCAAAATTATTTCAATAAACACATTAAAAGATTTCAAGTAAAAAAAATTGAATATTTTAAATACTTTCTTTATATAATTAAAACCAAACTTGCATGGAGTTAAATTTCTAGAAATTTCTTTTTCATCATGTGATTTCATATATTAATTGTTGATTGAGAAATATCTGTATATATTATCAAGGAAATATCCTTAAATTTATTTTAAACTATTATCAATAAACGAAATGAAAAATTAAAAAAAAAATTCTCTCTATTCTTTTCACTTATCTTACTTCTGGTGTCTTTCATTAATCTTTAGTTTCTGTGTCTCACGTTTCCTTGAGACATACAAACACGCAAAGACAATAAAATTTAAAATATTTTGCTTATCTCCTATTCAAATAAGAATTTAAATGAAAAGAAATTTTTTTTATTTTTTTTAAGTGAAGTACTTTGTTTTAATTAAACCTCTTTACTTACTTAAAATTGTTTTGTTGAAAATTATTTTATTTTCTGTCTTTGAAATACAACATTTTAGCTTGATTTATAAAATAATTTTTTTCAAGATCATACGTTTTATAAAATTGGGTGTAACCTATTTTGCTTTCAATTTTCATACTCTTTAATAAAAAAGATTTTAAATAAAAAACTTTTCTTTTATACCATTTCCTCATAGAGAAGTATTGAGTATTTCAGTAAACATACATAAAAACGAAACTGACAGATTTACTCCAGAAATTTTATGAATAATTTTCTCATATGATGATTCCTAAGCAGAATTATTATAATTATGGATATTTTTTAAAAAAAAACTGCCAAGTTCTTTTGGTTAAAGTATATTTTGCCAATAAGCTACACTAAATAAAACTAAATATTATACAACTAATCACATAATTTTTATCTTTGTTTAATAAATTTTAAATTTTATAATTCCTAGTAGAGTATACCAGGAAGAAGTAAAAATTTAATAGTTATTCGCCCAAAGTTGACAGGGAAAATGATGACATAAAAATTTTACTATAAATCAATTCATCTGTTAATTAGAATAACCAATAAGGAAAGTACTTAATATTTTCATTCAAAAGAAAAAGTATTATTTAACTCATTCTTAGAAAGACCATAATGAAGTCAATTGTATTTCCAATGTAATCCTACATTTTGTTTCTTAAAGCATTTTTTAAAAAGAGAAAAGAAAAAAAAATGGGATTTCATAATTATAAACGCATGTTAACAAAAGGCTTAACAAATTTGAACAATTCAAATACATTTTTAAGATTTTAGACATACATAGCGTTGAAGGCAAGCACCTAACAGTACTTTAAAGATTAAAGTATTTGGAATGATAACCCATCACGAAGCGCCGCCTAATTTTGAATCACGGGGTGGTGACGAGGTCACACTTGAGCAAAAACCATCCTCTCCACATACGCAATACACTATTGGAAGGATCTTGGACGTCAATGATTAACATGGACCCATCCCCAACCCATGGACCTCCAGCAACTCAGTGAAGGAGAATGTGTTCACCCCTCCAAACACTCCCCACGTCAAACGAATTTTCGTTTTGTTGATCGTAACGGGAAGCTACTGAGTCATTGGAGCTCAATATTTTAGAAATAAAAAAAACTCATCATTATTGTCTTAAGAAGTAGTAAAATTCAAGTTAAAAATTCTATATGAAATTACGATAAGACAACTAGTTTTCGCAGACAATGTATTCCAGTCAAAGTAACTATCTTGTCCTCAGGAAAAAACTGCTGATAGGATGAATAACGATAATAATTTTTAACTACACTTAATGTGTTTTGCTCTAAAAACTGATTTACAACACAGAATTAAATCTTTGCATAGATCAGATGAAAACAAATTGAATAGAATGCAGGAAAACTCTCTACAGTTATGAAATTATTAATTCATGTATAATCTTTTTCATCAGAGTTTATGTTTCTGATCGGTGACATATTAAAAAATCTGAAAATACGCTCGCTATAATGAATGAAAACAATACTACCTTTTAAAAAATTGAAAAATAATCGTTACTATTAGGATGAAAGTTCGATTTAAGATGGGATACTATGATATGTATCTCCATTCTCAGAGATTATAGAAGAAGTAATTTTAAAAGAGATAAAGAATCACGCGTAAATCTTTTTGAAATAAGCAGAGTATCATAAAGAGGTCCATTATGGGAGGATCAAGATAATAGTGAGATTAAATCAAGCGGTAGTTACAGTTTAAATTTAAAACAAACGCTATAGTCAAGATTTAGTTTTGAAACATCTTCTACATTTTAAGTTATCTAGAGACCAACATCCTGATATAAATTTCATTACATTCTTTGGAGCGGTTCTCAAGTAAAATCATACAAAATTTTTATGAGCCCAAAAAATAAAGATTTTACTTATACGGATTGGAGTAGTCTTCTTTTTGGCTAAATCTTTCTCCTATTCATATAATTACAGAGTTTTCCCAATTAGTTTGTAGGCAATCTTTAAATCATTTTTCGAATTAGACAGGATTTTCCTAACTTAAAGATGCATAATTTTGGAACAAATGTTTGTCATACTAAAGCAAGACGTGAAACTTCAACTCAGGTCTCAAATAATCTATAAGGTTTAATTTTTATTTTAATATCATTGATCTTACACTTCTAAATTTATTATATTTATAAAACTTCAAAATAATATATTTCGCAAAATAATTCAGTGTATCTTTTTTGAATTTTAAAAATAATATTCCTTAAGAATATTGTACGTTTATCTTTGATTAAAATCGATACTTCAATATAACAGATTGTAAATTGATTTACAAATTTTAGAAATCGAAACAATATTTTAATTATATTATGATACTTAAATTGCTTGTAATTAATATATTTTTTTAAATTAGTTTAACTCATTAAAAGACAAGCAAACGTGTCATAAATATATTTGCTATGAAGATAAAATTTAAATATAGATAGATATTAAAGGAAGATTTTCTTTTTTTCATGTCTAATTTTCACGGAAATATTTAATATTGAGAAGAAAAAATTATGAGAAGTTTTTTTCCCTTTGCTTATTTTTCCTTAAGATATTTTTAATTTTTGTATAAATCAACATAAATTTAAGAATAAAGAAATTCTCGAAGTAATTTGATTGAAAACATTTATGTCTTCAAGTTTTATTTGTTTGTTAAGATTATATAATTGTTTATTTTTAGCAATTTTCATTGATGATAAAATGCGTAAATATATTACTATTAAAACTGTTATTTTAATAGGAAATATTTTTAATAAATTTTTTGTTAATTGAATGATTAAAAATTTTAATTATCATTATATTATGCAATGATAGTTAAAAATGGAGAGCTATTTCTAAATAAGTTATTCCAGTATAATTATTGTAAAACTGCTTATAATTTGTTCATATGCTTATAGGTGTTTCTTAATTCTTTTATGTGATATGTATATAACAGGGGTGGCCAAGACGTCGACCGCTGTCGACTGGTAGACCGCGAAGACGTTTTAGGTAGCTCACGCGACCATCCCGATAATGACCTCTGATATTGACAATTTAATTTATGACTTATGACATAGAATCAATGAATTATTTAAAATAAAAATTTACTACAGTCTAAGCTTTAAACCCCAAAACAAACTGTGCAAAGATTTATGATTTAAAGATTTATGATTAATGGTTTACGATTTATATAAAACCTAAAATGGACATGATGAGATCGATTAAAACATTAAAAAAACTATAGGAAGGTATGCATTTCAATTAAGAAAACATAAATTGAGAAACTTCAAAAACATGGAGGAAGAGCGCATCCATAATCCAAACCGAGACTTCGAAGATTTCGCTTAATACTTACTTGTTTTGTTTGAAGAATTTGAAAGGAGATTCGCTGACTTAATAAGGTTGAAAGAAATACTCAATTTTATGATATTTCCATTTAAGGAAAATGTCAGTATTGATCTGAAAAAATAGAACATTTAATACATATCACATCAGTCACGGTCGAGGAAAAAATTATTAAATTAAGCTGCGATATATATCTTAAATCCAGAGCATATTTAGCGATACTGATTTCTGGAAATTAATTTCTGAGGAAACGTTTCCAAATATTTACAAACTGGTTTTGTATTTGAAATCATACTTTGGATCGAGGTATCTGCGAATCTGCTTTTTCAACCATGAACAAAAAACAAACAATGGTCGCATTTAACAAATGAACATTTAACTTCGTGTTTATGCATTGCAATAAGCTCGTACCAGCCACAATATGATAAACTTATCGCAGATATACAGTGCCACATTTCAACTAAAAGAAGTGAATAGGATGGTCAGTTTTTGATATATGAATATTTTGATTATTTTCGTCAGTAAATTTTTATTTTGTAAGCATTAAGTTTTTTTTAGAAAAATGACATAATTTACCATTTTTTCTTGTTACCAAAAATAAATATGTATGTTTATTTAGCTCTGCCATTGGTACACCGCCTTCGATTTTTTAAATGTGGAGTAGACCCCGGATCCCAAAAGTTTGGCCACCCCTGGTATGTAAGGTCAATTAAATATATTCTTATTTTTCCCCTTTAGTTTTGGAGCATTGCCAGCTGTATTAAATTTTTTTTTTAAATTTGGAAAGTAATTAGGACATAAGATGAAGTGAACAACTCTTGGATATAAAATCCTGAAACTGACTGTCTTATCTCATAATTTAAGGGAAATACAATAGAAAAGTTAATATCAAAGTTGCAGAATGGCAACGACTATTTTCCCATTGTACGCATACGCATACATGCGAAGAAAAATACATAACTTGCATTAGTGTGTATAACAGTTTCATTGTTAATAAGTCAACCATCATATGAAAAAAAAGGTACCTATTAACAATATATATTACTTTATACAATACAAATTGGCAAAAACCCTATAACAATGTAAATTGACAAGAACACAGTAAATTATAAGTTAAATCTGCATTGATGGAGTTGTGCTTAATAACTCCTATAAAGTTACAGTACTAATTTGCAAATTTTAAAATTTTATATATGTATATATATATTGCGCGTAAATACTGAATTTCTACTAGTATTTGGATATAAAAATTAGCAATGGAATTTTAAACAACACGTGACGTTTAAATGATTCAAATCATCGGTATATCAAACTTAACGGATGCTTAACAGGCAAATTTGATTGACCGATGATTGTTTCTTATAATCATTACAAAAAATGTAAGAAAGTGTAACATTGAAAGGGCAAATTAGCATGTAAGAGATTGTTTATTTTACAAGTAAAATAAAAATAATACGGCAGCCGCTGAATATGGTAATTTTTGTCGAGTTTATGAGCAGAATACAAGAAATGAAAGCACATGTCGACAATGGTTTTGTAAATTTAAGGAAAGAGACAGAATGTGCCAAGTCCCGGCTAGTAGTGGAGTGGCATCACACTATGGAGACGACACTGACCAAGCCATTAAAAATAATTGGTATCCAACTGTGCAAGAAACAGAACAGATCTTTAAATTATGGTGGAAAATATTCGAGAAACGCTGGTTAAATTTTTTTACTAAAAATTGGGATCATTGGTTCACAGCTAATCGTCGGATTGATATAATTACCCACTGACTTACCTTGCTTTCTTGGTACAAAAATTATCTGTTTTTGATATGAATTGTGAGACAGGGGATTAGAAGTGAGTCATGTGTCCTAACATAAAACATCGTTTGACTGTGTGTCGCACTTCTAATCGCCTGCTTCGACATCGATTCAGGACTTCCATGGACTAATTATTGTTATCTTGCAAAGAATTTTATGCACTTTCAAAGATTAAGTGTTTTAATGTATGTATCGTGATTGAGATAATAGTAATTTTACGAGTTAGAATTTTATAAGCAATATATCTATTATTTTTAACATTTAAATTGCAATTTAATTCATAGATGGCAGCACCAAAATTTAAAATTTATATGTATGTCATGAATGACGTTTTGAATACCAGATATTTTTATATAGTAAAAATGTTTTATTTATTATTATTCTTTACATTAATTAGTAAATATCTAGCTTGAACGCTGTTTGCCTGATAGTATAAAGCCTCTATTAAACCCTACTCTTATGTGCTTCTCTATCAACATGATATACTTCTCCCATACAGGGACTAGCTAAGATTAAGGAGTAAATCAAGAGTAAATTAAAGAGTAAGCCTGCTTCGCATGCCGAAACTCTATAATCATTTTGTTATATAATCCAAAATACATTCAGTAGTTTAATATTTATTTTTTAATTTAAAGTAATTTTGTAATATTATTTTACTGTGTTATAATAATATAAAAATATAATAAATAAAATATTACTTAATAATATAAAAATTATAAGTAAAACACGAAAATAATATTAAATTATAAATTCTTAATAATGCTGATGGCAAAAATTATATACTAATATTTGATTAATTAAAACTTTATTTAAATTACGGTCGGTTAAAACATTATCTTTACTTTTAAAAATATTATTTTCAGTTAAAAAAATGTTATTTTTGTTATTTTTTTGTTTTACTTAATTCAAAATTATCGTAATTACTAATTTTAATTCTTTTCTGTGAAAAATTTGTGTATCTTTTGAACAGAGAAAAAAATGTAAACATTGACTTCAACAAAATAATTACACGCTCGAAGCTGGTTGCTCAGTTTAAAAACGGAAGGTGCTCTTTCTGTGACTTTATTCTCCCAGTCCCAAGTATCATAAGTAACAATAATAACTAAAATACAAAGACCTTACGTTTTCAACAGTTTCTTCAGATTGAATGGAAAATTAAATTTTATTCTATGGAAAATTTTTTTGGTAGTAGGAAACACATGCTACCAAATTGATTTCTCATTCAGCGATTTGTTTTTATGATTTATGAGCAATTTTTTAATTGTAATTAAATCTGGGAAATTTCCATAACATCTTACTGAGGCGGGTGATGTGGTAAGTTTGACATTTTAACTTGATGAGGCATCTAAATTTTTATAGAAAAGTTGACTAATTTGATGCCTTAAAATAATAAATTTCTTGCAAAATACTTCTCATTCGTTGTCTCGGACGGGTGATATAATAGTCTATGAGGAAATACAATTTTTTTTTGCAAAATCGTTGGATTTTCAATCATAAGATAAACTAAATGCAGAATATTAATTGTTCCCATTTTTGAAAAATCTTTCCTGATTGCTATATCGATTATCTACTCCGATTATCTTGTTACATCATTTGATTCGATTGCTTGGAAAGAAAATATATGCAAAAGATAAGAACTTGTAATTGTAGCTATCATCAAAGCATTAAATAAGTTTTCACTGTCACGGAGAGGTCATAATAAAAAGACAAATCACAACAATTGTTCTAGTCATTGTATTAAAAATAATATTTACCATGATGATTGGTTATTGAGACAGAATTTCTTTCAAATATTAATAGTCCAGTAATGATTGCCTTTTTCGGTCGTCAATTGTAGAAATGTTGCATAATCCTTTTATTTAATAAAAAAAAACCATTAATTGGGTAGTTAAAGAAATTTGAATTTGCGATATAAGATTTGTAAAGGGATGTATTGAAGAATGGTTAATGGTAATGATGTATGGTTATTTTAAAAACTGATACTATGGCTCTTTTATTATAAAGACCTCTCCTAACAGCTATAAATCTAAGTAAGAAAATAAAGTTCTATTATTGCTAAATTTGCATAATATCGTCAAATTTGTGATTGTAATTATTGTAAATACGAACATAATATTTCAATCATAATATTTATTTTAATCGAAATATTAAGTTCCTGCCATGAAAACAACAATATTTGTGGTTAAAAGAAATTTGAAAATTGTAACATTTTTTTGAATAATAAAAGTATTTTAAGCATTGAATCAAATACGCTTAGTGTCTTAGTTGCTAATAGGGCAAGATATAGGATTTTAACTTCTGGTTATAAAATTAAACATATTTCGAATGATCAATAAAGGTAGACATTTGGCACCATGAAAAAAATATCCTAATATCTGGATGCTCGTATAAAATATTCATACACCCACACCTTATTATCTTTCAGAGGGAATTTCAATTGATAGTGAAGTGTATTCATTGCGCAAGGAAATTTGTTAAATTCCTAAACTTTCACTCCTATAAATGTGCTCAAGAAGAACAAATTCCAAACACCCATTTTCCAATGTGTAACAGTAGTTGGGATCAAACATAGGATAAACCATTCTGAAGAGCGTAATTCTAAGACCAAATATTTTCACTCTTTATAAAATCATAAAAACTGTTAAATTTTCACATATGGCAAACATTTAAATGTTAGAATGATCCTCAAAATGAAAAGACCTGGATTTGATTCCAATATTTGTTGTTATTGGAAGATGGATTTTGCACTCATGTCTTCAACAGGCACTTCTGTCTGTGTGAATTCTTGTTAGTTTTCCAGGTTTCTTTCCTTTGCTGCATTAGATCATTACGTACTCCCTGTGAACATCGTGACTTAATAGTAAGAATAGGCATTTTGGAGTGCAAGCCCAAGGTTTGATCCTAACCGATGTTTCACAAAGGATGGTTATTGTACTTGAGTTGTGGGAAATCTCGTAATGTGGATCTTGTTGTTCTGTTTTGTACATGATTTCTTAGCTCAGTGGCTGCTTGAGAACTTTCCATGTTTATGTCTTCGCTACACATAAACAAGACTGACTATCTGTGAAATTTTATAGTGCGTTGGTCGCTAAAAGATCCATAACAGGAATATAAATATCAATTCCTTATACAGGAAATCAAATTTTGAATATCTCATCATAAGTGCTTTCGGTTAAGCTCTGAAATAGAAAGTATCATTTATAGAACTGAGATTAATGTAAATGATGCATATAATTTTTTAATTTTTCAAGCAAACATGGGATGTTATATAAGCTTATTTTAATGCAGTTACAGTGACACGACAATTATATGGAAATTGTGTATAATATATATATATATATATATATATATATATATATATATATATATATTCATAAGATGTTCCAGTTTAAAGCCAAATATCAGCCATTTTGCTTGGTTTTTTTTTATTAAATTTAATAATAATTAAATTTTAGTTGTCAATGAATCTTCTCATGAAGACAAGATAAACTGCCTTGATTTTTAATGAAAACATTGAGCAATTTATTAAAGCAATCCAATCGCAATAAATATTCTGTTATTACTGGACACTTTGATGAAAATGAATTCTAATTTTAATCTTGCACATTTTAAAAAACTTTTAATGCGTTACATATTAACTAGAAAATAATTATTTTACTATCAAATAACTATTAATATTTTTGTTTTACTATGTATTCGAAGGCATATAAAATAAAATATTTTAATTCAGTATATTTCGAAATATTTTGTTTCCATCCTCATCACATTAGAGAAGAACGATTATTTTTATTTTCAAGGAGACAAACTAAAAAAAATGTTTTCTCTTGCTATAATTTTAACTTCGAGGGTTTCAAGACATTTTTATTTAGCATTTTAACATCTAAGAAATTAAATAACATTTAAAAAATGAAAATATTTAAAAGCAGTTTTTCTATCTATTGCCGTTTGCTTGGAATATTATCAATGTTAAATTTTTCAAGATTAAATTTTATTCACTAATGATTAATTATATATTTTAATTAATAGCATAAATGCTATTATATTTTCTTTTTCTCAAGCATTAATATAATTAATCTCTGAGAAAAAAGATGATTTTTTTAAAATTTTTATATTTGTGCGTGAATGTGCTTAAGTAAAACCTATCATAAGAGAATGGAAATCTTTAAAAATTTTATACACAATTAAATTAGAAAATTGTTTGTAAATTTTAAAATGATGAATTAATTGATAATACTGAAAATAAATCTTATAAATAAATGCTGTAATAATTTACCAGAATTAATTTTCTGAACAGTGATTTCGAAATGTTAATTTTATATAAATATTTTTGTGGTAATAGGATTTATTTAAATTTATTAATCTAATCAAAAAAGTTAAAACACTGAATATTTATTAATTATTATATGAATTTGTAAGTATTATAAACAATCTACTTTTTTTAATAATAACTAATTAACGTATTGAAATTTTATAAACGGAATGTCCATTATTTCTGACAAATAATTCGCAACATGATTCACAGATGGCAGCAGCAGCAAACATTTAATATATGTATTTCATAAACAATATTTAAAATGCCAGTCGTTTGTACATGATTATTAATGTTTTATTAATTATTCTTCATAATTGGTCATTACGTAATCTTTAATTTCATTTTAAGCTTATATATAATTTTATGTTATGCTTAAAAAATCTACATAATAAGTAATATTTAATTGCAAGTTCTTAATGATCCCTATACATATAATTGTATTTATTTTTTTCATGCTATCGTAACTTACTTTGTTAAAATGGAAATCATTACTTCTTTTTGCTAATTTATGTATTTTTTTAATTCCATGTATAATATTTTAATAAAATTTTTAATGTTATGTATCCTTTCTTTTTACTAAAGTTACAAATTCACTATTTTAATATACTTGATAACACAATAGAGTCTTGGGCATTCTATTTTTGTAAACAGATATTTCTGATAAAAATGAGCTTAAGAACGCTTAAGAAAATATTAACATCTCAAATTATTTCCATAAAAATTATTTTTAATTACCCCTTAAAAAACTTTAAACTAACATCATTCAGTGTAATTTAACGTCCGATGTTGGGTTCTTGCTCGATATTAAGATATATAATTATTAGAATTAAGATAAAGCTTTCAATTTTTAAACTTTTTTAGAGCACATTATAACTTGAAAAATATTTCTCTTTTTTGGATTATATTAATCCAAAAAAATCAAGCAGTTTATATTATCAACAGTTTCTATTTAAAAAAAAAAAAAAAAAAAAAAAAAAAAAAAAAAAAAAAAACGAAAAGCCAAATTTTATTTTAAAGCAAATTGATTTGGTAACAGGAAAGATATACCGCAAGATTAATTTTTACTATAGTTATTTTTTATCATTTGTGAACATTTTTTTCAAATTTTGCGTGTTTCTGGGAAATTTCCATGCTTATTTTCCGGAGTGCGTGCTATGTGTGTGGTAAGTTTGGCACCTTACCTTCATGATGCGTCTAATTTCTTATTGAATAGTAGATTAATTTGATGCAATAAAAAATAATAAATTCTCTTTCAATATTTTTGTAATTGCAAAATGTTTCATATTTGTTATCTCTGACACCCGATATAATAACTTTGTCTTTATACGTATATGATGTAACACAATTTTTCATTGCAGAGTAGATTAGTTTGGTATCATAAAATGATAGTTATTAATTGTTCCTATGCTGGAAAAACTTTTGATAATTGTTTCTTTGGTCACACGAAATAATAGGTACGTCACCATATCTGCTATTTCCAAGAAGAAAGTTAATAAAAAAAATGTACATGACACATAAAACTTTTTGAAAGTAGGCCTGTAAATAAAAGAAGACAAAAACTTGATATAAATACTTCTCACGAAACAGATTCTTTTTAAATAGTGATAAGTTTTTGTTGACCCAATGTGATCTGGATAGAATGACAAACCATAGCAATTATTCTAGTCGATATAATAAAGATAATAGTTGTCATGGTTCGTAGCGATTGAGACCGATTTTTTTTCAAATTACAGCAATTAAGAAAGCATGAATTACTGTTTATTTACGTCATTTATGTAAGCGTGCAAGAAAAAGGTCAATGGAAAGAAAACACTAATTATGCTTATTAAGAAATCTTAGTCAAAATAAGATATGTCAAGAAGTGTTATATATTTATTGTTGGTATGTAAAGTCAAAATAAATAGTGATACTAGACTATTTTATAAGGAAGATGAATCCAAAGCTTAGGCTATAACAGCTTTGAAATGGTAAACACTTTAAAAATTAGCTTTCCCAATGTTATTGAATGAAAACCAAGTAATGAAACATAGTCTTACGTTTGTTAAATTTGAGATGTAAAAGTATATTTTTAAATTAAAACTTTATATTAATCAATTTAATTATAATATTGGTATTCTGAATAATAGTGATATTTATTCCCTTAAAACTAATTATTATTGCAAAATAAAAGTATTTTTTTCATAACAATTAATGTTTTGAAAATATAAAATTTTGACATTTTTCAAACTTTAATTATTATTAGCACAACTGAATAGAATAGTCACACTTTTTACTGACTTAAATGCTGATTTAACACGAGAAAGAGTTTTAGCTTTCGAGTATATTGTTTATAAACTTTGAATAGTGAATACAGAAATATATTTGACACCACGATGGGTATATCATAGTTAATTAACACTTTTATAAAATAATTTTTATAATCATTCATTATTGCTTTACAGGAAGAATTGCTAACAATAGTCACGTCTCGTAAGGAAATCAAAAAAAATCGACCATGTATTCTCTCAATATGTATACTTGTACAAACGAACACCAATTTCTTATTAATTAATAATGACAGAGACCAAACACAAGGCATATCACATTGAAGAGCGTAATTCTAAGACAAATATTCCCATTATATGAAATTATAAAAAATAAAATATTAAATATTCTCAAAATTCAATCCTTTTAATGGTAGATGATGCACAGCGAAATGTCATGGATTCAATTCCAACCGTAATTAAACCACGGATGATGGAATTTGCATTTTCGTCTATCACATGCATGTTAATCAGTGGGAATAATTGAGAATTTTTGAGATTTTATCTTTGCGACACATAAATACGCATAAACGAAAATTTATTTCAGAAAGCAATTTACGCATTGGATACCAAAATAATGTTTTACAACGGCTTTCTGTCGATAGCTTGTGCTCTATAATGTGTCAACAATAACATTTTAAACTATATTCAAAACACAAAATGCTTGTGAATTCATAATTCTTAAGTGTCCAAATTGCTAATAATATTTTCCTTAAATAATAGACTCACATTAATTTACATTGAATACTAAATTAATTTTTAGGCGTTTTTAATATTATAATCTATATAGTTATTTTCTTACGAGCACATCAACACAAATTATAATATACCAATATTAAGAATACATTTCTTATTATTCATGGATATTTATTTTTCCAAAGATATTTTTTTTAATTTAAATTAATGAAAACACCTGTAACTTTTTTCATGACATGACCTTACCTATATGTGAACTGGACAATATCAATTTTATGGCTGTTTTTTAAGATTTGTGATTATATTATGAGAGTTATAAATAATATGTAAACTATATGCATGTTTTTAAAGAACAGGTAAGAGCTTATGAAGAATAATTTCTGAACAAGAATGTAAAAAATCCTAGAGTTAAGGCAAGAGAAAAAATAGAAGGGATAACATGAAATTTACAACATGCATTAGAGGAGGTGAGGTATGCAAATGATTAGAATCTCAGCACAGACTCACATCACGAGAGCCTGTGGCGCCACTTCAAAGCACTATATAAGGCTTGGAGTTTTAGACGATTTTAAGTTCGGCAATTGAGTTTTTCTTGTGGATTTTTTCAAAAAAACATAGATAAAGAAATGAGTTTTAATATGTTTCCTTGAGAAGTACAACCATGTATTTTTAATATTGAAGAAGTTTTATCTTTATATCTAATTTGAAATTATGTCTATACAATGAATTGTATAAATGAAGGCTATACATTCTCTGAAAAATATACCACGAATTGGAGTAATGCATTAGATTTATTGTTCAATATGAAAAAACCATAGCAATATCATCCATGATAATTAAAAGTTTAAAAGATGTTATTTTTCATTTTGTTTTAATCTTAGTTATGACTTTTTGGAAACATTCCATTACATCTACCACAGTTGAATGTAGAAAATTTAAAAGTGAGTGTTACAATTATTTCTTTGGAGCCTAGATAGAGAATAATAAACAAGTCAGCCTGTCTCCTAACATATTTTGAAAATTTACCATTTAGCATTTTAATACTATTTAGCAGCTTCTGGCATTAGACATTATTTTAACAATTCTTTCAATAGCGTACATTGTCTTAATGTCAGAGCAGTAAATTTTCTAAGGAATTATTTTTAAAATTTTGATGTTTTTATAATGAATGATAATTGTCAGTTTGTATTGACATTCATCATTTTTCTTAGCTCCATTAAATAATTTTCTGCATTTTCTTCTTAATTTGCTCAGCTCTTTTGACCACCCAGGAACTACTTTCGGCAAGTAACCATTACTGACCCTTTAACTTTAATAGTATACTTGAAGAATGAGATGTTGCAATTAATCAATAACTAATTATAAATTTGTCACTGAAAATAATTCACAAAAGTCACGTTCTCTTACCAGACTTCAATATCTTTTTTTTTCTAGGAACTCCACTTGTCACTTCTGGATTCCTATCAATTTTCTTTACTTCATTTGTCCCTAAAAAGGTAAAACATTGGTGGTCAAGTGAGCTAACTTTATTTGACACTTTCCTAACATTAATTAAGTCAATACACTTATTATTATTTAGAGCCGGGTTACCGAATTATTTTCTATTTACAGTTGTAAAAGTTAGTTCATTACCTTCATTAAAGATAAATGGAATAAAAGTCACAATGTATTCTAAAAGATCCTCACCTTGTTTGTTATAATTACTACTCCACACTGTGTATTGAGTATTTACATAATATCGCATGATGAGAATTTTACTCATTCAGATGTGCTCAATGTGCTAGACTAACAATTTGTGCAATGAATGCGTCTTTATCTTCAAAAAGAAAATATAAGTACATAAATATGATTTCATCCTTGATTCCTTGCAATTAACATGATACTTGAATGAACATACTGCAAGGCATTAGTTTAAGAGATTCATGTGGGAAAATTCAAGCTAATGAAGTAGTCTATTAACAAGCACTCACTTATTTATTTATCTTCAAAAACCCTGAGTTTTAATTAAAGGGAATTATACAACTGGAAATACTTGGGCAGATATTGCTTGATATTGGTGAAGATTACTTTGAGAATTATCAGTAATATATAATTTCTGCGAATTATTTCTTTTCTGGTACTTAAATCACAGGAACTTTAATCATTTTGATATGAGTTTTTTAGCAGCTATTTTCCCATGGGAATTAAAAGAATCGAATTTATTAATAGTCACCTCTTCATTACGATTAATAAACTGATAAATAAACCACAAAAAACTTGATGTCCTTATGGATATCATCTAATCTTGATTTCTGATTTTAAATAATTTATTTTTATCTAAGAAACAGACGAATTTTATCAAGAAAAGGAATCATGGTAATTATCAGTCTTGTAATTTTAGATATCTGTTTCTTACGGTTGTAGTCAAGGAATATCTCATGGAATAAATTATAACAGATTACTTAATGAAGAACTTCTTTGAACGTTTAAAGTAATATATTTTGCAAAAAAATTAATACATTATTGTAGC
Source organism: Latrodectus geometricus (assembly GCA_026290005.1). Lineage (NCBI taxonomy): Eukaryota > Metazoa > Arthropoda > Arachnida > Araneae > Theridiidae > Latrodectus > Latrodectus geometricus. Next base: position 232,621 of record JAPDSC010056576.1, on the reverse strand, counting down.
GCAAGTACGTAATCTACATTCTATCTATCGATATTTAAATATCGATGTTATTGATGCATGTATTTACATAAAATTAATTAGCTTCATTGCATCCTTATTATGGCTCATTGTTTATAACAGTAAAGAAAATACATTTCCTGAAGTTAAAACTATGTTTTTATTGATCTTTAAAACCATGTAAAACGAGGAACTGCTCGTTTTATAATTGCCATATTTTCTTTGGTATAGTTCGCAGCGGCGTATCAAATTTTTCGGCAAATAGTTGAAGATATATTCTATTGATAATGTGGATGTCACATAAAATAAAAAAACACAGTATTTTTAAAAATATTATAAATTGTACGTAAAAAGCATTTGCTATGAAAAAGGTCTGTCATCGCAAAGTGTGATATACTGAAATGAAAGCATGAGATTGATCAAAAGCGATAATTTTAAGAATATTCTAGAAAAATTTATCGATTTTTAGTTTCTATTAACTTTTAAAACAAGCTTAAACAAATTTTAAAAATAAGAGATATTTTTTTCCTTAATAATTAAATAAAATAAATGGATTACTATAGAATTTGATACATATATCTTTTGTAATGAGCATGCTTTGTTTTTCACTTTACGTTTACACGTTTGTCGCTGTTTTGTTTGCTCTATATCTATAGCTTTTTATTTAAAATCTTCGGTGTAGTTTAAATGTTTTCTGTGTTTCAGAATGGTTTTTATCACAAAATGGCTCTCGTCAGGACAAGGTGCAAAATGTTGATAGCGAATTGCAACTGCAATATCTTTCCGAGGAACTAAATTCGCTCTTGAACGTGATTGGACAAACTGCTTATAACTGAAATAAGTCAGCCATGTCATGGCGCAACATATTTATTTTATGAAATATAAATGGCATTTCTTTCAAAACTTTTTGTAAGCTTTTCTGATGGTGAATTTTATTTTTTTTTATCAGATTATCCGCGGAGCCTTAAAATACGCATGAAGAAATTCGAAACTTTTTTAACTCAGAATCCGTGAATTATTTACACGAACATATGGCATTTTGATCAATTCATAACTTGGTTTTCAAAATTTTTTTTTCCTTTGTGATTAATGATTGTATTTAATAACATACAATAATTATTATTAATGTATAATTAATAATAATGACATA
>JAPDSC010056576.1:191684-211474 GCA_026290005.1 Latrodectus geometricus | reverse complement strand
AAGTTGGCGAGAAAAGGATCCAAACCACAATTCAACCATTATTTTTAGCTAAGTTTCATTCGGAATGTGTTAATTAGTTATACCCAGTTTGCGATTGCCATATTTTTGCTTTTTCCTTTAGTAAAGCATTAAAGAGAGTTTTTCAAAGGTGTTTTCACCCCATGAAATTAAATGCAGAAGAAAAATTTCTTAGAGTTGATTAGCAAGGTAAAAATATACTGTATGGACACCCTTGACTACGTTTTCAAAATTTCCCTTAAAATCTCGTCATTTTGCACAATCAAGGTCTATAAAAAACAGAATATTGAAAAATATTGCCTGTGCAAATGAATGGGTTGCCAAAATTGTTATTTATCGCCAAATTTGGAACAATTGCGCCGAGGGTGACCGTACAATAAATCTGATCCCGTTAGCAGCACTTTGTTGTTACTTGTTTCACCGCTATGTGGACCCTTTTATTGTTTCATTTTTTTGAATGTAATTATTAGAATATGCAAATAAGTCAATTCAACCCTTCTGTATTCTCCACCTATTTCGACAAGTAAGATGTACACTTTTGGCAATTTAGCAAGTAGTGGCAAAACTGGAAGAGTAAAGTTCATTTAATAAAAATTTATTCTGTAAATAAATTATTGCATATATAAGCATAAATATGGGTGAAATCCTAAGAGAGCCTACATCCTTGGTGACAAATTGTAAAAAAAATCGCAAATGCAGAACAAAATGGTGAATCCAGAAATATTAGGCTTATGATATCTGGTGTATCAAAGTAGGATTACCAAGACTGGTGAAATTTATCGGCAGAAATATTATTCACGCCAACTTAAATATGAAATTAAACTGCTAACTATAATGTCTCAAAAAGATTAAAAATAATCTCTTTGACGATTTTGAATGAAAATTAGTACTGGGACGTCTACTTTGGTGATAAAAAGTTTCATTGGCGAGATTAACACGATTTAAATAATATTTACACACTCTTTATTTTAGCGCCTAGGTTTTTTTAAAATAATTGTCATATTGGTAAAGATTTACTGTACGGTCGCTCTTGGCGACGTTTTCAAAAAATCGCCAAAAATGTCGCCAACCTCGCCAATGTTTATAAGCGAGGTTTTAAAATAAACAGAATATTGCATGCTAAAAAAATGACGACTAAATTACTAAAATTAATTTAATTTTAATAATTACATTACCGTAAATAACGAACAATAAACATCATAAAAAAATAATAATAAACATACCTCTCTTCTTCCACCAATTTCGTTTTGGTTTAGTCTTTCGTTACAGAATATTGCATGTTAAAAAAATGACGACTAAATTACTAAAATTAATTTAACTTTAATAATTACATTACCGTAAATAAAGAACAATAAACATCATAAAAAATATTAATAATAAACATACCTTAGATTACCGTAAATAACGAACAATAAACATCATAAAAAATATTAATAATAAACATACCTCTCTTCTTCCACCAATTAATTTAATTTTAATAATTAGATTACCGTAAATAAGGAACAATAAACATCATAAAAAAATATTAATAATAAACATACCTCTCTTCTTCCACCAATTAATTTAATTTTAATAATTAGATTACCGTAAATAACGAACAATAAACATCATAAAAAAATATTAATAATAAACATACCTCTCTTCTTCCACCAATTGCTTAATGTTAGATTTATTCAAATACTTAATTCATATATTGAAAAATTTATAGTTTAAATTTTCATTTCAACACATTGCCATTTTAATTATATAATGCACTTTCTTAAATGAAAACTATTTGCTATTTAAAGCAAGCTAAAAGAATATACTACTTATATAAATCATGATCTAAATTTAAATAAGCCATTAAAATAAGTTCTAGTAATATGCATTCATTCAAGTATCTAAGTATATTATATTTCACTTTAAAATAATATGAATCAGAATTATCAAAACAATAAAATACACATATTATTTACCATTGCAAGTACTTTCGAAATATAAAATGAATCAAAATTTCACCTCTTAAGAGACTTCACACTTTCGGTTTTGAATCAAAATTAAAAACCTGCATTTAGTTACTTCACATAAATATTTAAACCATTCCAAACATTCTTGCACTTACCTCAGACATTCCCCATCCAGAAGCCATCACAAAAATATCACAAAGCGAACGAGGAAGCAAAAATAAAAAATAAAAAAAATATTGCCGGCCCAACGCACAACCAACGTGGTGAACAAAGAATTAAAAATGGCGCTTACATTCTTCGATTTGTTCGATTAGGGTTGTCAGAATCCATATTTGGCGATTTATCGCCTACTTCGAAAAATCGCGCCAAGAGCGACCGTACAGTAAATCTGAGCCGTCATATTATTTTTTTCTGGTCATCAGTTTTGGCGATATATCTACGTAGTACTCATAATACATAAGTACCTAAAATTCCTTAGTAAGCTATGCAAATCATTTCTTTTAAAACGAAAATTAGTAACATCAAAAATTTTACAGTTATGTGAAGTAACAATTTGATGAGAAATTCAAAATCATATAAATAATATACTGTAAAGTAAATTTGAAATAAAGAAAGCTTTAAAATTTTTTTAATCTTTAATATAGAAAAATTTTAGATACCGTTCTCTATTAATATTACAAGAGACATTTTTAATAATATTTACATAAAAAATCTTACCTTTTTGTAGAACTTGTAGTAAAAAAATGGTACGCTTGTGTCGATAGTGTAAATGATAAATAACAAACGATGAAAAAAGAAAACGATTTTTACTATTCCTCATTCGTAAATAAGAAATAAAATTCAATATTTAAAAATAATATTTAAAAGTAAAATTTTATTCTAGATTTATAGAAATAATTTTAAGTTTAAAATATCTATATATTATTTGGTTTTACATTTTACTATAAATTTTCATTTAAATTAGTTTTTAATTTCAAATAATTTTATTATTAAATTTGCTTAGTTACAAAGATGTATGGCAACGGTCCTAGCTCTTATTATTGATAAAATCTTACAAATACACCTAAGTCTGTTTTTACACGGTCTTTTTGTACACGGTTTTGAAATAACACGGTTTGAAAATTGAATATTTTTAATTTTTTTACACGATTTTATTCCATTTAGCACGATTTGAAATTTTATGTACTTAAATTTTTTTTGTCAAATTTAATTTTTGCGAAGTATGTTCATATCACAAAAAAGTATTTAAAGAAAAAAGTCTGAAACCATCGATAGTATCGATAGTTTGCGAACACTAGCTTACAGATTTAAGTGAATTCCCCTTTAGCGCGTACAAACAAGTAGGGGAATTCCCTTTATGGCATACAATAAAATTTACTGGTCAGAGCAATTGAAACGTGTTAATATTTTGTGAACTGTCAATGCAATAAGACGTGTTTGGTAAAGAAATTTTTTGCAGGCAAATTTGATTTTCCATTAAATTTAATTTTAACGCATTAAGATAAAAGGTAAGCCAAAAAATATTTTGTATTTATTCAGTTATTTATGTTTTTTAATTTTGTTAAATATTTTATGTATCCCTAAAAGGAAATGTCAGATATAAAACTAAAACGGAAGGCAATTTCTTTGGAAAAATTGAATAACCTATTCTTTTCGTTCACAACATAGTTTTTTAGTTCCTGAACTTGCCATACATTTAATTTATATTACTTTTAAGATTAGAGTGCATATCTTTTTTATCATTAATTACTATGCTTGTGAAAATAAGCATTATATATTTGATTTAATAAAATAAACATGAATTCTTGTTCTTAAGAATTCTTGTTTTTCACTGATTTTAATAGGTTTTAGAGATTAGGAACAAATCACCCATTTTTGTATAAGATCAATGTCTTTTTTTACACGTTTTTTTTTTTTTTTACACGGCTTTTTTTTCTACCGTGTAAAAACAAACTTAGGTGTATGGGTGACAATGACGAATAAAATTAAAATTTATTGTAAAAATGAGTAAGAGGTATTTTATTAAATAATTTTTAAATGAATTCATTTGAATGATGCAAATATTGTAGAATTGCTACATACTAATATTTATTTTATAAATAACGCCAGTAAAATATTTTCATTGTTTAAAAGTATGCAAATTTTATTATTTTATTTTTATCTAAATGGCATATAATAAGTTTGAGAGAACTTTACATTTATAGTGTGAATTTCAGAGATTATTTTTCCTTCTTCTCGGATAAGTTTATTAAAGTCAAAATTTATCTATTATTGAAAAGAAAACATCAGAAAGATGACAATAAATTAGTTTTAAAATATATTATAGACCTTGATAGATAAATAGAAAATTAATTTTCAATTGAAGATTGTATGTCAAGTAAAAACAAATACATTAATAATTATGAAATCAGAAATTGCAAAAAGAATCTGTAAATATAAATAAATTTAAATGATAAACATCATTTATGTATTATGCATTGTATTTTTATGGTTATTAATAACACGCGTTACTTTGATGAGGCAGAGTTACATTACCTTATCATAACCATTTAGATAATAAAACTGAAATTATTTTTTTCAATAACGGAAAAAAATTTAAATTTTTATTAATTTATTTCTTGATACTTTAAGAAAAGAAAAATATATATTTTTTTTGTTAATAAAGCTAGGGTTTAAGGGACCAATAACAAATTAAATGAATACTTTTATGTTTTCACTACCTGATAAAAATATCAAAATTACTCACAACAGCTGTAAGAAAATATATAGTCAATCTCACAGTCAATAATTACTTAAGAATAATTCATAAATTATTTTTCATGATAATCATAAGAATTATAACATAGTTAGCTATAAGTAAAGCATTATTTTTTATACAATGTGTTATCTCCTCTTCATTGCATTTATAAATACTTAAAAATATATAGTAATATGCTGTTATACTTAAAAGTATATAGTAATATGCATTATTTGACCTTTCCAAGTTCTAGAAAATATATATCTTCAAATCTAGAAAATAAATATCTAGTACTTACATATATAAATAATTCACCAACAGAAATAGCTCGATAAATTTTTTTGCAGCTTTAAATTCTCTTGAAGAACTCTTCTGACCATTAAGGTCTACTGTTCATAGAGTTTACGATTTTTATTTTATTTTTGAGGGCAAGTGAAAAATGTCTATGTACTACTCCTGGCGACATTAGACTCAGAAATGTCACGCTTCTGTTTTGATGAACTTTGATGGAGGTCATGCCCGAAAATTTATCAGTTGAATTGGACAACTGCAGAAGTATTTGTCTAATAACCTAAGGCACCATATAAATTCCAAATAACTAGAAAGAAACTTAAAAATAAGGTTTTTTAATGAAATGTATCATTCACTATCTTTTATGTAATATTTTGTGAAATATATTCATTTAAAAGTCGATTAAACAATCATCATCACTTTCTATTTTGATTAGGAAATGGGTTTTGCATTATTTAAGATGAGGATAACCAAATATGGATTTAAAAATTCAAACCACTGCAAACAGAGGGAAAATCATATTCATAAATTTTAATTTAAAGTCCAAAACGATAACTATTTAAGTGCCAATTGATCACAACAATTATTGGCAATAAAACTATAGATATTTTTCATTATTAGGACGCAACCAAATATTTATAATTTAACCATAAAATGACTTCATTAACCAGTAAAATGAACTTCTTTTGTTAGAACGTGGTCACCCCAGCAGATGTTGGCAACATTCAACAAAAATTTATAAATTGTTTATGTTATTTTGTTTGAAATAAAACATCAATTTAATAAAACAATAATTTAAATTCTCAATAAAACTACCAACACCTTCAAACGGTTGTGAAGAGTTCATAAGTTTGACTCTCATCTTTAAAGCAACTAAAAGTAAAATTCTCAAAACTATATCTTTCCTGAGAATATTAGAAATTTCATTTCAAAAGTTAAGTAGATTCAACTTAAATTAAATTATTATAAAAAAGAAAACAAATCATAAATATGACATACATTTCTTCTTTTTAAAATATGAGAAAATAATCTTTTTCTCATTGGCATTATTAAAAACTATTCTTAATTTTTTTTGTAAAAATAAAAATTGTTTAATTGTTATAGAGCAATATTTTAATCACTAATATTGTGCTTGGTTCCTTTATAGACATTTTGTTTAACTATGAAGAATGAAACCTGTTTTTTCTTTTATTTGCTGAGCTACGTAATAATTTCTCATTAAATTTTATTATTATAAAATGATGTTTTTATTAAAGAAATAACTCAGTTAAATTATTAGAACTCTCTTTAGGAATTTATTTCTACCATATATAACTTAATTGATGATTAAAATCATTGTTAAAAAATAACAAAGATTTTATTGATTTAACAATTTTAAAGGTAACACTAATAAGTTATACAATTTAGTTATGGAAAAAGTTAATAAAACAGTTAAAAACGACAGCTATAAAAAAAAATAAAAAAAAAACTGAAATTTTATGTATTCTATAATTTTAGATACAATTTTGAATTAAATCATATTAGAATATGATTTATTTGTATTAAATTTGTATTTGTATGAAAAAGTACAATATGATACTTTTAAGATGGTAATCAGAATAACATCGTAAGAAATAGTTATCAAAATATATTAATGCATGAAAAAAATAATAGCTGCCATAATGTGTGAAAAGTTATTAATAACATTATTTATATGTAACGTATAATAATATTTAATAAAACCCAACATCCTAATAATTACTGACTTCTAATAATACATCTTATGTGAATTCAGTTAAAATTTCTTTTATGCTTTCTTTCTATTGGCGAATATTAAAAACAGAATATTCAAATTTCATTTTGTAACGATGAAATATTTCATGATGTTCCATTATACAAGATCAAATAAATCTTCCTTAGCAAGTTTTATAATTTTCCTAAACATATTATGTAATATAAAAAAATGCAACTGTCAGTCGCCTATAATTTCATCGAAAGTGAACATTTGAAACTCTCCAACAATATAGAATTTCGTAGTTTAGGAAATATGAGATTCTGGCCAGTTACACTACTTGATTTGCATGTTTATTCCTCAATCACCAAACAAAAGCATGCAGCTTTCTCCCTCTTCAATCTTAAGTAAACAAACTGTTACTTTAGGAAGGCTAAGCAGAACTTTAGGAAGGCTAAGCAGAACTACGCAGTAAACTCTGGATCTCCCAGAATAAAATAAGCGACTATGAAACTGTACTCGGCAAGTTTTTGGTGATTAATCTCTACCTCACCTGAGGTAATCTTGAAACATATTTTACGATATTTATCTCATCTCATGTCATCGATGTAGACATATTTTAGATTAAAAATAAAATATGTCAAATGTCTACTTGGTATTTAAGTACAGTCACGTCCACCATTTTAGTGAAAGAAGTATGCCGCCAAATAAAGCGATTTGGCGCCATGTTAAAATATAATAATTACGTAAGTTTATCACAACTTCGTAAACTTACGTTGTATATTTCTTAGTTTTAGGCCAAGCAAGTATTAATATTATAGTTTCCTGTAGCAGTGTCTTTGTAAAAATTAAAATATGAATTAAAAATTAAACTTAATTATTTTTCAATGAAGAAATTTCCTGAAAAGTTTTTTTTCTCTCACAAATTTTGAAAATATTAAAATTTAGGAACTGGTATCCAATATTTTTATCGAGGTTATATAAAGAGTCGGAGATTTTTGTCATTAAGCTGCAACATTTGGCAACAAATGCTTTTTTCACGGGAATGGTCGATGGGATAATACGTAAGTAACGTCTACTTCGATTTATAAAATATATCTCAATACTTTATTTGAAATTAAAAAACACACACACATGAGTTTTTAACTAAATGTACTAGAATTTTCAATTTAATTCACCACATTTTAATATTGAAACAATCATCTCTCAAATGCAAAATCTGGAAATATTGACAAGAACTATTTTCATTGGAAAATAGGCCAAGAAAAATATTTTATATACGAAATTTTATACTATATAGATATATAATTACAGTATTTTTATATATGAAATAAGATAAATAATTAAGTGAAAAATGTAACATCTGTAATTCCATGTCAAATGACCTGTCTGTGTGATTCAGCGTCTGTAATTAATTAACAATACAGCTTCAATGCGTTAAAGGGCACACAAGCGTACAGAAATTATATTTTGTAATGTATTTATAATTTCCAACTCGTAAATTTCATTCAGATTTATGAATTATTTTATTTAAGTTTGTTTTAAATACAAATCATATAAGAAATCGGTAATCAATAGTAATAAATTTAGCGTCAAAATGATGCGTTTCTTCAGAAAATTTGAAATGACAGTATGCACATTTAAACAACATTAAAATTTATGTTTAAGGTGTTGATTGTATTTTTTTAAACAAGTTTAATAATTAATTTCAAATTAAACAAGAAAGTGGTTAAGTGATATTATATTTTATACTTCCAAAAAATAAATATATCAACTATTTTATTTACAATAGTTATTAAAAAATTTTTAGAATCGCAAAAATTTGCTACAAAGTTTTGATAAAAGAAATTTTAAGTAAATCATAACATCTTTTTTCAGGATTAATCAATGAAAATTAAGTTAATCATTTCTATATGAAACATACAGAAATATATATATATATTAAGAGAAACCATTAATCTTATAAAAATTAATAAAAAAGGATAAACAATAATTCAAAGCAATAAATCTTAAATAATAACACGAAATGACATACAAAAATGACATACAAAAATAAGACATACAAAAATGAAGTTTGGTTACGACTATTTAAAACGTGAAAAAAAAAAGGAAGAATGGAATCAGGATTTGAGGTCAAGTTAAAGCGAAAAGAGAAAAAAGTGATTCTGTAACGAAATCAAGGTAACATAATAGTTATGTTTATAATCTATACTTTCATTATTATCTAATCTATTATTTTCCTTTCTTTTCCACTTACATTCATTTCAATATGTAACTGGAATTTACTTATTATTTAATTGGCTTGAAATAAAAAAAAATTAAATAAACATTTATTAAGGATGTAATTGAAAAACGGATTCCAAGAAAAACATTATATAAATATTTTAATTCTGTCATCAAAATTCTAGTTTATTTCGTTAAAAACCTCGTGTGTGTGCGTGTGTATTTATTTTAAATAAATGTATTGAGATATATTTTATAAATCGCGAAGTAGACGGTACTTACGTATTAACCCGTCGACCACTCCCGTAAAAAAAAAAACATTTGTTGCCGCTTTAATGACAAAATTCTTCGACTCTTTATATAACCTCGATAAAAAATTGGATACCAGGTCATAAATTTTAATAACATTTTAAAAATTTGTAAAAGAAAAAAGCCTTTAAAGGAAGTTTCTTATTTGAAAAATAATTAAGTTTCATCATTCAAGCCTTCGGTTCAATAAATCATGGGTTCGATCCTCCTCTCAACCTTTGATATTCGTTATTCCTCAGAATCCACTGTAAGCAATGGATCCTAATGTAAATAGCGTTCATGCCGAAGAATTGCCTTTAGATGACAACCAACCAACTATTTGTAATCCAAACACATATATGTGTTTGGATTACAAATACTTATTCCTGTTTCATTCCCATAAATTTGGAATGTCCAAAGGGTATAATCATAAAGGCTTCAGTAGTCTTGTGATAAAACCATATTTTTCAGAACAAAATTACGAGTTCAATCCCAGCCATTATTGAACAACAGAAGATTGATGCTGCATTTCTGACTTTTGCATACACGTTTATCTGGATAATTGTTTGGGAATTTTTTGGTCGTCTCTCTCTTGGAATACATATAACGAACATTTGCGCATGAATTTCGATATTGTTATAACACAAAAGATGCAAAAAAGAACTAGATGTATTGAGACACATTCACCAACCTTACTCAATATGATCCCCAACAGCCTCACTGTCTGGAATCTTCAGTGAATCTGTGAGTTTAGATGTGTGTCATAGATGTAATTTATAACGCGATGTGCAATATAACAACTTAAGAACCTGTATACAAAATGATGCATTGAAATTTTAATGATTTTAAGCCTCTTTTTTTATCATGTGTGTAGAAAGTTTATTTTGTACTATATCCCTATAGCTCTACTATTTTTAATTCCATTTTTCCTATGTATCCTTTGTTTTCCCAGAATATGGCTTTTGAATTCTTACTTTCATCATAAAACCTCTCTCATATAATCTTTTATAAACATAAATGTCAAAGCTCTAAAGATAATTAATATAGATGTTATTAAAGAAACAAGTAAGTTATTTCTAAAATAAAAATTATAATTTATTTCTTCAACATAAATATTTTCTATACATAATATACTTTGCTTTTTATTCTGTATAAATCTACTTTTAACATATCATAGTTAACAAACTAGTAAATGAAACTTTGTAAGACATTTATATATGTGCTAATTAATGACATCCGATAAAACTTTTTTTTATATAAAAAATTGAACTTTCCCACACATTGCAAGGAAAGAACTGTAAAATATGCAATCACCCACTTAACTAATAAGCATTCTCAAAACTGGAACTTGATAGCTATTTCTTATTGTTTGATAGGGATTGAGTGTAATTCTATTCTAACGAAGACGTTCTTATATCAGTGGGCTACGCTGAATTTTATTTATTTAGGACACGTGACACGTTCGAAATATTTATCCTACTTTATAAATTAAATTCATCCAATTTCAAGAATTGAAAGTTGATATGTTGAAGCTATATTGTATTTTTAAGAAGCAATATTTTATTTCAAAGTATAAAATGTTTCATCCATAGAAACTATTTCTAGAAGATTAGAGAACAATTTGATTGAACCTTTTCTTGTGTTTCAAATAATTGGTATGAAAATCAAGGAAACTAAATCACGATATAATTTGAATTGAAACAATCAAATATTATGTTGCATTATGAAAAACTGGCGATATTCCAAGAAAGATATCAGTGTGCAAGAAATATTTAATATACACCTCACATATGGGGAAAAAACCAGATTAAAGTATCACATAATATTTCAAATCGTTCATAAAACTGAACGTGACATGAAAACAAAACAAAATGAGATTTTTATGCAACAGATTTATTAGTAGATGTCTTGGCATAAAATATAATTTTGTAATCATTTCTAAATAAATATTGAAGCTAACCACTGTTTATTGATAGTATTGTGTTATTAGAAAAGGAATGTTCCGGAATCTATTTCAGTATTTGTCGGACAAGACAATATAGGTATTATGTTTCTTAGTTTTTCATTCAGATCAATTAGGGGAGGGGTGCTTGAGAGCCTTCCAATTTTATTCATGATAAACAATAATCAGAGTCGATTATTTATGAAAATTCCTTAAGAAAATTAACACATAATGTATGTTTAATTCTTAACAACGTCCTATGATTGTAGGTCATTTACTAAATAGTATCGTAATTTGTTAAATTATTAATAAATATTTTAAATTAACCTTTTTATTAAAATCATAGGGACAAAAAATATTTTGTCATTATTATAATTTCATTTTAATAATTTAATAATTGTAATTTCATTATAATTTTATGAGAATAAATAGTTGATTTAAGAAAAGGAATTTGAAGATGCAAATTGATAAAGTGAACGATATCAATGTACATAACAACTCCTATATTAATGAAGTTAAAATCAAAAAACTTAATCTGATATAGCTTTAATCAATATACTTAACTATGTTTCTAAAAATGATGGTTTATTTGTATTCAAAGTAAATGAACGTATAGTTGAAATAAAATTTATTTTCGAAAAAGCCGAATGTGTATCGTATATTGTCAATTTCTAGAAAAAGATTTTTACGTTTATTTTTTACTGCACATCTATCATTCTTATACTTTCCATACTAATCTTCTTAAAAAAATTATTAAATAAAAATTCAATTTATTCATTTAATAATTAGTATAAAATTTATATTCGAAAAAACCGAAATGTACATCGTACGCTGTCAATTTCTAGAAAAAGAATTTTTCGTTTGTTTTTTGTTGCATATCTATATTTCTATTAATTTCAGTTTTAATCTTCTTAAGGAAATTATTAAATAAAAATTTAATTTATTCATTTAATAATTAGTATAAAATTTATATAAAAAAAAACCGAAATGTACATCGTATATTTTCAGTTTCTGGAAAAAGATTTTTTCGTTTGTTTTTTACAGCATATTTATCGTTCTTATACTTTCCGTATTAATATTCTTAAAAAATTATTAAATACCAATTTAATTTATTCATTTAATAATTAGTATAAAATTTATATTCGAAAAAACCGAAATGTACATCGTACACTGTCAATTTCTAGAAAAAGAATTTTTCGTTTGTTTTTTGTTGCATATCTATATTTCTAATAATTTCAGTTTTAATATTCTTAAGGAAATTATTAAATAAAAATTTAATTTATTCATTTAATAATAGTGAAGTGAAGTTTTCATTAAAGCATAATATATCTGAACTTCTCTGGATTAATTTCTTTTACTGTATTTTACGATTATTTTACAACTGGAATTCATTGAAAAAGCAGAATAATTTCTTGAGGAAATATCAATTTTAAAAGTCGAGAGAATCGATTTTATAATTTGATGAATTTTTCTGTGAGTTTCCTTAAAAATACCTGCTTTTTAAAGAACATTTGTTTAAAAATAATGAAAAAAATCTTTCATATGTGTACCTGTAGTTTCGTTAAGAGAAATTTGCTTAAAACCTTATTACATACTTTCCATTTTTAATCTCTAATGATAATGTAAAATTTTGTCACATTGAAACCTGCTAAACCTCATATGATCATAGAAAAATGCAAATTTGATGTTTATTTAATCTTCTAAAGAATAAGATTTTTCTAGTATCTTCTACAGTTTTTTTAAAGCTATTGTGCAAAAGCTTTTCCTTTTTCATTCCAAAATCATTCACTTCGGTGAAGGCTGTCAGCTTTGCACGAATACAAAAACAAATTAGCACTTTATATTTTGCTTAAGTGAGATTTGTGTTTAGAATGCAGAATGCATACATAATTAATTAATTAAATTGATTATGTTTTCTATTTAAATGTTCGAAAAATATTCTTTTACCAATTTAAATGCATACATATAATGTTTACATATTAACAATGTGTTAATTGTCTATATTTTTTACTCGAAGGAAAACTTAAGAAAATATTGTAAGGAACTCATTTCTCTTAGTTTTGAAATGAAGTAAAGAAAAAAAAAAACAATTTTTCTCAAGTTATATTTTCATTCGCAAAACTATTGTATAATGGAATTCCTAAAAGTTAGAGAATTACGTATGTAGTTAAATCGTCCATGTATATTAAAAAGGAATAAGAATTAAGAGAATTATGAACAAAAATAGTTGCAAATTTATTATTTGATTTCTAAAAATTATCAAAACATAGATCAATAGTTTCTTGAGTATTTCTTAAAAATAATAAATATCCAATTAAATATTACACTGGGAAACTCGATACTAAGTTATCTTTAAATAATAATATAAAAATAGAGTAGTAAACGTTTCGCAATAAAATTTCTTAATGTATACTCTTAATATTGAGTTGTTCGGAAACTTATTTCGCTTTACATGAAAATGAAAAACTTATAGCGAATGAATTTTTTATAATTGAATTGTATATAGTCAATTCTAGTCCAATACCTTTTTCCATCTTTCTGGTTATAACATGATTTCATACTCATAAAAGGGTCCGTTTTCATTAGCAAAAAAAGGATTCAAGTGAGAAAAACGAAATAACTCTCGGTACAACTCAATAAATTGCTTAAAATCTTTGTAAATTTAAATATGTAGGAAAAAGTAAAATCATGTTTTTTTCAAAAAGTATGAAAATTATGCTTTCATAAATTTTAAAATTACATTAAAATTTTGCATGGAAGTATTAGAGTAAATTATTTTTCATGTACCTCTTTGAGAATTCATTTTCTATTCAGTGAATAAAAACGGAGAAAGATAAAATTACTTAATAATATACTTATGAGAATATTGTTCCATGATAGTCTGAAATAAATTTTGTCTAGAAATATCGCAAATACTCTCTTTAAATAAATTAATTTCAGAAAGCAAGAATATTAACTGTTAATGAACGGAAGCGCCCTGTTTTTAAATTAATTATGAAAAGATCCATGATGTTTAAATAAACGCTTTGAAAACTAAATTGATTACGTTACAAAATGGGAGAACTTTTTTAACCATTACATTTCTCGAAAACATTACAATTACTATTTTTTCTAACAAAACTGGCAGCAGTAAAGTTTAAAATGGTAGTTTCGCTGAGAAATCAGTCATTAAAATGTTAAGAATGTCGTGTTCTATACCCGATGCAATGATAAACAGTTATGCGTGGTATTTGTGTATTGTGTAGGGTTCAATGTCTCTCGGTGGAGATTCAGGAAATCAAAAGAAGAAATGAAAGAATTTAATATCTATAATATTCATCAGGACATTATTCAAATTGAATTATTTGGTAAGAAAAAAATGGCTGTGTTTGGTTGCTTCAATTGACAGACATAAGGATTCCAAAACGTAACACAATAACTTACTTAAATGATTTGTTTTGTCATTTACATTACATTAGCAGGGGTAAACAAACTTATGAATGAAAGGAAAACAGTTGCTTTCTCTACCTTCTCTTTACTTTTATGATTTTCCTCCAATGAACGTGAGTTTTATTTCCGACTATTTGTTGCTAAAAAAAAAGAACGATGCTGTAATGAAATCAAGGTCACATTATAGTTATGTTTAATTTGATTACTTAAGCTATTACTTTTCTTTTGTTTTTTCCTATTGCATTTATTACAAAGGCTTAAAATTTTGGTAGGTTAAAACTTTTTTAAAAAAAAGGCAAATATGTTTAAACATTTAAAGTTATTTATGATGTTATTATATATGATGCCAAAAAACTTTTAATAAATGTTTTAACCCTATAAACACATAATCCAAATAATGAGTTATCTACTGAAGGTTAGCATTTAAGACCTAGGTTCAACAAAACACGTATTCACGTCCCATCTTGAGCTTAGATATTTGTTGTTGTTTGGAATCTAACTTGGAATGGCAAGTCCACCAACAAACCATTTGTTGTCCAAATACGTCTATTTATTATTGCCTCCTTGCCTAGAATTTAGAGCGTCAACAGGTATAATACCCAGGGCTCACAATAGACTTATGATAGAACAGCGTTCTTCAGAACAAAAGGCCATGGGTTCATTCCAGCCATTGCTAAACAACACTTTGTCAATAGTGCATTTATGCCTTCTGTATGCAAGTCTATCGGGTTAGCTGCTTGGAAGTTTCCGGGGTTTCCTCCTTTGCATTCTGTAAATACAGTCCCTTAGCTGTGAAAAATATTCCATGAAGGCAATCACTTAGTGGACTATTATAGCCTTAGGCCTTTAAGCCATCCACGACGAAATGTCAAGATAGAGTCATAAAAAATATTGACGTATGGATGAAAACAAGTATGCAGTTCAAGAAAAAGAGATACGTAGTCACTTTGGACGTAAAATTTGAATATTCTCAGTTCTGTTTCAAATGAAAATAAGATACAGGAGAAAATTCAGTTATAAGGTTTTAGAGCAGCAGTAATTAAAACTAAACTTTTGGTGTCAGATTTTTAAAGTTAAATGATGATTATGCTATTATTATATAAAACAAATAAAAAATAATTTGTAAAATAATAAATTTACATTACTTTTCTTTTATAAATCAAGCTTTTACAGTATAATTTATTTTGTATTCTATATAAGGATATTTTTAACACTATATAGTTAATAACTTAGAAAATTAAATTTTGTAAGACATCGATATATCTCCTGAATAATAACACCCACAAGAGCTATTTTTATTGATAATTGATCGTTTTTCCATATATCGAACAATGAAAACACCCAAACAATGATTATATTCGGGACAGCAACATAATAACTATTTTTCATTATTTGATTGTGGTTGTGATTGATTCCTTTCTATAACAGGCGTTCATTAGACTCTAAGCTGAATTTTATTAATGTTACTATGTTTTTTTAGATATTTCTTAAGTTATTTTATGAAACTGAACTTATTCAATTTTAAGAAATAAATGTAGGTTAATGATTGTCACAACTATGACATGGAATATGGTGAAGTTATATTTCATTTTTAAGCCATAGTAACTCTTTCTAGAAGATTAAGGAACAATTTGATTAAATATTCCCTTGTGTTTAAAATAATTGAAATGAAAATCAAGGAAACTAAATTAAGATAAAATTTGAATTAATATAATCGTGGCATGATTCTTTTATTAAAAATTGGCGATACTCCAAGAAAATTATTTGTGTACAGGGAATTAAATATCTATATTACATAAGGAAAGCATCAGATTAAACTATCACATTATATTTCAAATCGTTCATAAAAGCAAGCGTGAAGCAAAAAGACAAAAGTTAAACCTTAATGTGATTGATTTAAGAATAGACTTTGTGGCTTCAAAACGTAATTTTGTGAATATTTGTAAATAAATGTTTATAAACGCTTAGGCTAACAATTGAATAATGATCAGGATTGTGTTTGAAGTGGAATGGTCCGAATTTTATTACACTCTTTGTTGAACAAGATAATATGAGTGTCATGTTCCTTTTTTCTAAGTGCAGAACTATCAGGGGGAGGTTTGGGAATTTTTGCTAATTGATCTCGGCAACAAAAGAAGATGGATGTTTATTTATGAAAATTTCTCGTGGAAATATATATGTAATTGTTGCTCAAATTTTTAACAGCCTCCAACTGTTTAAATATATATATATATACCATATTTTCCTGTATATAATTTGCTGATAATATGTTAAAAAAGTTCCAAATTTCATTGTGCGTATTATACGCCACTGCGGATTATCTAATAAAAAACATTTTCCGTCGGAAAAGCTTACAAGAAAGTTTTGAAAGAAATACTGTTCATGTTTCATAAAATAAATATCAGTTGGTACCAAGACACAGCTGAGTTATTTAAGATATAATCAGCTTTGTCTAATTACATTCAAAAACGAATTCGGTTACTTGTAATGATATTACAGTTGCATTTCACTAACGCCATTTCGCAATTTGTCTTGACTTGAGCTGTTTCGTTTTAAAAATATTCAAATTCAATTATCGTCATATGAAAGTGAAAACTTTTAAGTTACACGACAGACTTGAAATTAAAATATATAGCTATAGTAAATAAAAAAAATAGCGAGAAATGTGTTAAAGGAAGTGAAAAACGAAGACCCGTGGTATAAAAGAAAAGAAAAATGTATGAAATACACAATTTGTAAATAAACAATTTCTTTCATTTAAATATAAAAGAAGAAATGTATATATTTTTAAATATGCCTAACCTTGTTTTCAAAGTTATTAGAAGCTAAATATAGATAAGTTTTACAAGAATCTTCTTGAAAGTATCGCCCTTGATCGATGTCCTGCTTTCATCTCAAGTTTATCGTACTTTACGATGAGGTGTATGCAGACAGATGTTTTTCATAATAAATGCTTTTTTTTTATACACTTTATTCTTAATCATACTGTGCATTTTTATTTTATGTGACAATTTCAAATTATCAGAATTATCAGCCGTATACAATTTAGACTATTCGTTGAAAAAAATTGCCGCGGATTACATACAAGAAAATACGATATATATATATATATATATATATATATATATATATATATATATATATATATAACCTAAAGTATATTTTAAGTTCTAAATTCGAAACCTAAAGAGAAACAAGGACAAAAAATATTTGTCATTACTTGAATTTTGCTTATAATTCTATGAAAAAAATGAGTTAATTTAGAAAAAGAGATTGAAAAAATTTTTGATGAAATAATTGATTTGTAGGTTTCAATAAATAATATTAATAGAATTATAATCTAACTTTTAATCTTATACAATCATGATCAGTAGCATATTTAATTGTCATTCAAGAAGTGATTACTTATTTAGATTGAGCTAAACTAATAAATAATTGAAAATAAAAAGTAAATAAAAACAACTATAACGCATCATATACAGTTAAATTCTGAATAAATTATATAGTTTTAAAGATACAATATTATTTCGTCATATTAAAGCATACTGAACTTGATGTGATCTTAGAAAGATGCAAATGTGTTGTTTATTTAAACTTCTAAAAAACAAGATTTTGTAATGAAAATTTTTCTTTAATTAACCTTCTATGTATTTCTTTAAAGCTACTGTGTAAAAACTTTTTTAATTCCAAAATCATTCACTAAGGTGAAGGTGGTCAACTTGAGGCAAGAACAAAAACAAATTAGCATTTTGTTTTTTGTAAGCAAGATTTGTGGTTAGAATGCAGAATGCATACATAATTAAATAAAAACATGGTGAATGCTATTTAAATGATCAAGAAAAATTTTTTTTATACCAATTTATATACATATATGCACTATATATGCATTTTAGTCACATAATTGTTTCTACAATTCTTTCAGGAAAGAAAATTTTACAAAATATAGTTAAGAATTAATTTATATTAATTTTAGCGATATTAATTTTTAGTTTTGAATGGAAATACTGAGAAAAATTAATTTCTTTCAAGATAATTTTTTAAAAAAAAAACTATAATTTTTAGAAGTGTCTTGAGCCACAAGAAATTAGAAAATCAAGTTGTTTATGTATATTAAAAGTAAATATACACGAAAACGTTTTTTTAATTTTCTTTTTCGATTTCTGAAAATTATCAAAACAGAAAACATTTCCATAAATCTTCCCTAAAAATCGAATTTCCTTTTACATTTTATACTGGGAAACTCAAAACTAAGCTATCTGAAAAAATGATAATGGAATATAATAAATAAATTGAGCAGTACTCATTTTGCAGCAATGTGTTTTAATGTATAATCTTTTTAAAAATTGATTAAATTATTTTTAGATGTAAATTTTATGAAAACCTATTACGTTGATTTAGAAAAGTATAATAAAAAAAAGTTTCATAAATTTAAAAGTAACGTTGAAGCCATACATGAAAATATGAAAGCCAGGATATTTTTTCCTACATTTTATTGAATTAATTTTTTAATTTACTGCAGAAGTAAGAGGAAAAAGAAAATAAGAAATTTTATTTATTTGATTTAACCATCAGCAAAAAGATGATTCTTGAAATGATGAACCAATTACCTAGTAAAAATATGAGTTAAATTTTCCCCTTAAAATATAGTAAATATATTTTCTAAATAAAGGAATAAAATAGAAGAAAGAAAGAGAGTTAAAATTTAATGAACGTAAGCACCTTAGTTTACGGAGAATTTATTAAGCAGCCATGATCCTTAAATGAATGCTTTGAAATATAAGCTACGCCAATAGAGAACAAAATTGAGGAATAATCTTCTTTTACCAAACATACTCATTCTTATAAAACTCAACAGTTACTATTTGTTTCAACGTAAATGGCTGTTAGTTTGATACCACATGCAGATGCTGCATTTTGTATATTACCCAATTGTTGTCTGTGGTAATTTGGTGGCAAAATAAATAACTATAATGTTTAAGGTGGCGAGTTCTGTACCTGACCCAGCCATACGACGTCTTGTGTGCTCGTTGAGTATTTTGTATGGTTCAATACTCATCGTAGAAATTCATGAAAGGAAAAAAAGAAGTTTGAGAATTTAATATATGTGTCGGTTCATAAAACTAATTCGTCACTTTATTATTCTTAAAAATTATGAGAAAATTGGTCGTGTGTAGGTACTTCGACTAGCAGAAATGAAGGTCCCGA
>JAPDSC010056576.1:160723-191284 GCA_026290005.1 Latrodectus geometricus | reverse complement strand
TATCTCAAACCACAGAAAAGATTCACACTGTTATTGCGCTTTATTTGGTGCCCTCAAGTATCATTTGACGTTGCTTGCACTGGAGTGAAATGTCAAGAAGACATCCATTGCTTCAAAACCTTATTAGACTTTTTAATTTTCCTATGGTGAAGTGGACTGAACCCGATAACCGAATGGTACAGGACGGAGTTTTCTCTCATCTTTTATGTATATATGTTTCAAAACCACAGACATTTATGTCTCTAATAGTGCCACAAACAATGACCCTGGGTAATGGAATGGAACAACATTGCTTTTTCTAGAATCCTTCTTCTGCTTGTAAAACCACGATCACAGGATTCCAGTCAGCAAACACAGTAATGATAGATGGTTGAACCGTCACTTCATGAATCTTTTGGTTCGGCACCCGGTATTATGATGTGGAGGGGGGTATAGAGTTTCACTCCACAGCCTCCGTGTTCCCATTACAAATTAATACCTCTGGGGGTGGTTGGAGACAGGCTTTGAGTCTTCACCATTTTCAATCTCTAAATTGGAAGATTCAGGTGGTGCTGCCATCTATGAGCCAAAAGTCGTACTTCCACCTTCGTATGAGGGTGCTGTATTAAAAACGGGAGAAGCTCCCTCTCCGACTTCATTCGCCTAGTCTCTCTGACAGGCGGGCTTAGCGTTGCCAAGTGTCATTAACAACGACAACAACTAATCTACATCATTTTAGCTCGCATTCCAGGCACACTGAACAAACAGCGTTCTACACTTGAGAGACTTAATGCTATCTGTTCAGAGACGACATTTTATCAGTGGTTGAAGATTGTCTAGACTGGAGATTTCCGCATTTTTAAGAAATGCTTGTAAATAGCTTTAAGAATATAACTATGGTTAAATAAGGCATAATTTTTCTGACATTACTAATCAGCTGATTCCATTTATATGAAAAGAAATGAAGCTTGTCTTCATTCCTCTTCTCTTAGGAATTCTTAATGATGATGCTGTCTGGCCATTGTCATTAAATTGTAGTTTAAATGATTACCAAACAATTTAAAACAGTCAGATGTGTTTCAGTATCTTCCGGGTTGAAAACAATGGTGAACCTCTTCTGTAAAACTAATACAAATAATCAATGAATTATTCTCTTCATTTGAGAGAATCAAATAAAAAATCTATCTTCGTTTGATTCGCTCTTGAAATAAAAGAAAGAAAGAGTAGATATCTGTTATGATTACTATATGCATTCCTAACTACAAAATTTTTAAAAGTTGCAACAGAAAAACTTTTATCCTTATAATGCTTTGAAAATAGTACAATAATCGATGTTCGACTTTATTAAGAATTTAGATTTTGTTATTGCTGTCACTGATAAAAAAAAGGAAATTAATCTGACATATTAATTCAAAATAATCTACATTAATTTGTAATCATGCAAAAGAGCAGTTTACACAAAAATCCTCTTTCTTATAAATTTAGATACATGCAAATTAATCATTACTGTGATAAATATATGATTTTCCTATATCATCACATTATTATATTTTGGAAACATATGTGAATTTTCAGTTCTCTGAAATTATTCACCCATACAAGCAAAATTTACTTTCAAATTATCACTTTTTTAGAAGTGTTTTCAATAAATTGAAGAAACTACAAATATAATGAAATAAATATCATCGTATAATTTGTATAATATCATCACAAAATATATGCATAAGTAATTTATGTTAATACAAATTTAAACACTAAGTGGCATGGATATTTATTTAAATATATAATTATTGTTATCCGCTCAAAACTTCAGTTGAATCACACATTTTATTTATATTGTATCTAAACAATATAGAATGTAATAATTATTCAATAAAATCGCTTTAAAGTAATATATTTAATATAAATCTTTGTGAAATATTTTTATGTTATGACATTATTTAAGCGAAGCTTAATTTATGATTCATTTTTCAAAACTTTTTATTCTATCTGTATAACAAATAATAAATTTAATCGAATGAATAAGTATCATAGTAATTTTTAAAAGATGCATTTTATGTAAATTTAACTTAGAAATCTTTTAGCAGAGATTAAGTTGAATTCATTAGTATTATTTAAGTTATTAATATAAATCTCAATAATCTACAAAGATATTAAAAAATTTCTTTCAGTATAAATGATAATAAAAATTTAGAACATAATGAACAAAAAATATAAAATCGTTTTCAGCTGAGTTTCTTAAAAAATTTTGAAACATTATTTTAAGATGTGGCATCAGAAGTGAGATATTTATAATTATGATCATTGATACATTGATTCCGCAAATTATTGATTCATTATTTTACAAGTTCAGACCGCTTAATACATAAAACTCTATGTGAACACTGTTTGAATATATATTTGAGAATCCATACTTTAAGACCTAAGATAAATATGATTAAATAAAATTTCTCTTTTAATCCACATAAAATAAGGTATTTCCTTACATAGTTTAATTTAAATGATAATAATATTCTTTTACTTGATTTAACAAATTTTTTTATTTGAGTTTGAAATATTTTTTCACTTGAGTTCGTAAATGGAATTTCTAATCTCTATTTAAAAAATTGTTTGCCAATATCCTTTCGATTAAAAATAATTGAAATCAAAAAATTTCCTCTTCAAGATTTTTAAGCAATCAACATC
Source organism: Latrodectus geometricus (assembly GCA_026290005.1). NCBI lineage: Eukaryota > Metazoa > Arthropoda > Arachnida > Araneae > Theridiidae > Latrodectus > Latrodectus geometricus. The sequence continues at coordinate 188,620 of JAPDSC010056576.1, read as the reverse complement.
ATTTGAATTCCAGATTTTCCTTCAGGTAAAAGCTAATGATAAGCTTTTATAATGATTTCATTCATATGGAAATCACATTAGTTTCTTCAATCCAAGAAAACACAATGAAATAATTGACGTAAGAACCATTTTATAAAATTAGAAACATTGTCAAACAAATAACGTAGTAATTTTCAACCAGGAAATAACAAAATTAACAAGGAACAATCTGTTTTAGCACTTTGGATTATTTATTATTTAATGAAAATTATTATTATACATTAATTCAAATAAACTTATTCATGGTTGTGTGACGTTAAAAATGTCTCCATATTTACATTATAATGGTTAGCCAAAAATTTTTGTTAATTCTATTGTTTCTTTTAAATCTTTTCCTGACTTTGCCTCTTTTAAATCTTTGTGTTATTCTTGATGTACATAGGTATATCTATATCTATCTATATATATATATATATATATATATCAGTTCTGTTGTGCTGTTCTTTTAAATAAAGAAAGGAGAAAAAAATTATTTTAAAAAAATGAAAAAAAAAATTAAATGTAATAAATAATATGTAGGCATAAGCTCCTTCAAAATTATCATTCTTTCGCATTTCGCAATTATAAATGTAATAATTATAAAGTAATTATATTAATAAATTAATAATAAATTGTTTGTTTTCATATGAATAAATTTTCACTGGACATCCATCATAATGTGTTTTCACAGTGAGGAACAAAATAAACGCTAAGAGTAATCGATATTTTTAAATAAAAGTATAAGTAGTACAATACATTTTCTCAGTTATAAGTTAAATTCTCCGCATTCAAGTATTTCCATTCAAATAAATCAAAAAGAAAATTTCGAATTGAAATTGAAACTGCATGAAAAGAGAACTAAAACATCAGAAAATGTGTTTTAATATGTTTCCACGCTAAGTCAGCATCAATGTTTTGATCAATATGATTCTCTCAAATATGTCGATGTTGTTGTTGTTGCCGTGTGCCAGCCAGGCGGGCAATATGGGGTGCGCTGCTCCGCTTTTCCAACTGAACCATATTTGGTGTGGAGTCCGACTTCCTCAGTACACACATGCCATAGGTACCCGTTTATAGAGTAGGCAACCATTCACACACGAAGAAAGGACAAAGACAAGAAAGAGAGAGAGAAAGTACACCCATGCCCGAGCCAGGATTCGTACCCAGGTCCCACCCATCTGTAGTCAGGGACGCTAACCACTAGACGGGTTGGGTGGCAATATGTTGATAAATTTTAAATATCCAAATATCTATTTTTTACATTTTCTCTGAATGATGACATTGGTAAATATTATTGGAGAGCCAGTGAGTTAATGTTTAAATGCTAATGTTTGGCATTTGAGAAATAAAATTAGTATGTCTATCATTGAACGGCCATTTTTTTCACGTAACGATTAACTGAAACAGGACACCCACAGTTTAAATTAAATTCAAAACCAAAATGAAAATGGAACTCAAGAATTGCTGAAAAAAATAATCGTTACTTACTAATACATATCAAATTAATTATATTATTAAATACTTTATTTAAAAGCTATTAATTTTCGCATAATCATAGTAATTTATATATATATATATAGGATACTAATGAGTCATACTACTTAAGTGTATCTAAGGGTGTTAAATTGATATTTCCCATTTTAATAGAGAGAATTATTAAGTGAATAAAAAGCGTTTATTTATCAAGAATAGATATAGGCCACTTTCTAAATAAACGCCTCATATATATATATATATACTTATAATTGAGGGTATTTGCATACATACGCAATCGCAATCGAAAGTCTGAATTTTAAAAGTAATTTGAGCTTTTAGTTTAGGCTAATTCGTATACAGTCAATGAAAGCGCAGTCATCTTTGCGAAGATGATTGATTTTAATATCTCCATTCATTCAAGTGTTCACGTTTTCCTTCAAACACGTGTTTTTTTCTTCCTTCGAATATACATTGTACTGATGATTATCAGAAACAGGTCTGCGCCAAATTGCTGAATTGCTCTTCGATTTTTCTGATTCACAATTGACAACAGTCAAAATAAATGCGCAACATGCGGGTGAAGGGCACACATTAGGGAATGACACAACTGCAAAATGACCCCGACAAACAACCTGAGGCTTGCATCGTGACCCCTGAAGGCAAGGATAAAGAGTATTAATGGCGGTAATTTAGAATTATGAGTACTAAATTCGAAAATTACCCTTAAGCGCCTGCATAATGATTAACATAAACAATCTCTCGTATATTTACGCAACATCTTTACATCTCGCAAACAGGTAATCACAATACAAGAACACAAAATTCGGAAGATAAAACATAGATGGCCATATTTTGAAAATGTTGATCTATATACTGTTCTATTTTATTAATGCATCCTTATACAAAAGATATTATTAAAAACCAGATTGCTTATAGTTCTATTAATTTCTATGAGGACTAATATGAACAGAAATTACAATTTAAAAGAATTCCGATCCCCTACAAGTAACCAAGCTCAAAATGGGATTTTAACTCACAAATTATTTTCCCACAGTCTTCCTTCTTTTTTTTTTTATCAAATTCTTATAAATAAGTATTTAAATTTGTAGTTTGACTTCTTTGTCACGATCTACAATCTGTTATTGCACAATTAGAGAGAATCAAACCACGAAAAAAGCGTAAAGCGATTCCGACACACTAAAAACATCTTTCCCCAATGTTTGATTCAAATTCATAAACTTGTTGAACCAAATGCAAGAGCTGGTAACCATTCTACAGCCAGTTAGGCCTTTAAATTTGTGAATGATGAATTAAAATATTTGAAATATTCTCTCTTGTTTTAACATTTTAGTTTCATATTATTAGAAAATATCTTAAAATGCCAAGCATTATTATTTAACCACATATAATTTTTACCAATGCCATCCCCAATGCCATCACCATAAATATCTTAAAAAATGCTTATTTAAATAACACAATTTTTAATTAATAAAAAATGTTATTTGATTTTATCTACATATATTATATACATCGATAATTATGATTTTGTTTATAAATTGCAAATAATGAAAGTATTTATGTCATTGATGGTTTTGTAGCTGTTTCAAGATTTGAAAAAGAAAACGAAGCCTTAATAAAATATAGATTAATTAAAGTATCATCATCATCAGCAGCAGCAATGGCACGACAGCCTTTTGTGGGCCTGGGCCTTCCTCAGAAGCTTTTCCCAATAAGCTTTCTCCCAGCAGTTGATCTCCATTTCTTTACTTTTAGGATGGCAAAGTCCTCAGCCACACAGTCTTTCTATCTCTTTTTTTGGGCCTTCCTCTTTGTCTTTTATTAGAGAGGATTACATTAAAAACTTTTAATACTGTTCGTTAATTAAACTATATTAACTATATTTATCAGTAAGTAATTCATTTTTAACTTATGTTTCATAAATAACATAAAATGCGATTTCTCAAGTAAAAAGGTTTTCCTGAATTGATATTAATGTGAAATATTTACGAGAATGATATTTTTCAGTAAACAAAAAAAGAACAATTAGTGCATATTATATAAACAAACATAAAATGTTATTTCATGGATAAAAATGTGCTTTAATTTGAGATGCAGTTTTCCTCTAATGAAAGTAATTTCATAAATTTACGAGGAAAGGAGTGAATGATCTTATCACTAATGGATAGGAGCATTCTTTTCCGTTTATGTTGCATTGTTACTGGGTTGTTACTAGGGATAACAATCGATTAAAGACCTTTTAACACAAAATGCTATAAGCATATTCTATTTTAGTTTTAGATGGATGAAAAAAATATTGGCCAATGGATTCGGTTGATTCCATCGTCAAAAAGCAAATATTCGAAACGCTGAACACGATGTGGCCTGTTACAATCATATATGAGACGGAATTTCTCCTTGAATGTTGCAGACCAAAAGGCCATCAGAAAAAAAAGACTGCATCCCTATTTCACTAAGCTATCAGTGCTTCATTCTTACAAAATGTACTGTTATTAGTGGATATTAACAGAAATATCTCCCCAAACTATCAGACTTATTCCAAAAATCAGACACTTTCAAGCAAGCACAACTAATACTTAGATATACAGATTATTCCAAATTCTAAAAGGTCCCAGAGGAGAATATGAGAATTATTGTAGTTTCCACGAAAACAAATATACATGAAACTCTTGAGACCGTAATGATTTGGATGGTTCGGGCGTCATTCTAATTAATGGTAGAATGTGAATTTGAATTCTGACTTAATCAAAAATCCCTCGTTGTTCATTTAGGGTGTCTGAGGTATAATGTCTTCCAAGTGAAATGACACATCTGGTGTGTAAATCAAATATTAGTGGGTCTTCTGTTTGATTTGTGTTTTTCAATTACAAAGACTTCCTTTCTGATACTTAGACTTATCTGGTAGATCCCCATTATGCACTGTATACAGATAAGTATTCTGGTGCAACAACAACATGAAACGCTTACCACACCAATCAATTTGACAACTTCAGAAGTTTACCATCGAAGCATTTTAGATGCTTCTGTGGCCACGTTCTGAAGCAGTACTATGTTTTCAATCAACGAAACACAAACCATAAATCTGAAAGCATATAATCTTTAATGAGAAAGTAGATTACAAAAGATCGTTTCGAAATTCCAGTATCAGTAGCCTTCTGAAGGTAGTGCTGCATTAAATTTTCTTTTCTCATCCGTTTGTCATTCAACCTTAGTAGAATCAAGAATTTATTCTCAACACTGATTCCAGTGATAATTATATAACAACAATACTTCTGCAATAAGTTGTAAAGACGATTATTTGCATCCAGTCTCATATTATACTATGTAACTTTCCACGCCCGAAAAAAATTAACCTACTATTAATTTAAAATGATATGTAATTTATATATATTATTTCATGCAAGAGTTGTTATTTGTATATAATATTTCATCCACTTTATTTATTGATAGCAAACCAAGTTCTTTTATTGATTGCAAACCAAATTGTATTTTAATACAACTTTAGGAGTAAATCTCTTCAAGCTAAAGTACTTCACATATGTCATGTATCACATTTTGGAATACAGAATACTTAGGAACTTCTAAACAATCGATTTTTTTGGAAGGGAGCTTATGAAGAATGTAGAAATTTTGTTTCTTCATGATAAACGTGCATAACTGCCAAACATTTTGTATCAAGAAAGACACCTTATTAGACCACAAGAATACCTAGAAGATCTAAAGATTTTATTTCAGTTTACAGACTTGGATCTATTTAAAACTCTGGTTATGCTCTTACAGTAATTGATCATTTTCAAAACACCTTGTTTTATACTCTCTGAAAGATATAACAGCAAATACAACAACAAAACATGTATTGAATTACATATCTCATTATGGACGCATTGCTGACATACTATAAGATTTTTTTATATATTTGAATAGTTAGTTTACATCAGAGGTATTTATCCATCGTTAATAAAACCTTTGGAATCTAATTACAACTTACATCTTCGGCCCATCCTAAAGGGAAAGGGCAAAGTGAAAGAGTCAATACAACTATTGAATCATCGATTTTGTCACTTCGAGAAAAAGTGGTTTTCATTTCATCATGCTTTAAAAATTCATCAAAATTTATGTAATGGTTCTAAGCACCCTTTAACTGGGTCTCTTCCAAATCTTCTTCATTTTGGTGAAACTTTTGTCGCAAAATTTCGATACTTTCTTGCTTGATACTCAACCTTTGCAACTTGATAAATGACATTGCTTATAGGAACTTTTAACTGATTTAAATATTGCATATAAAACAGCATTTACTTCTTTTGAAAGAAATCAAATTTTGAAAGAAAACACTAAAATTTCCCTTTGAATCTTGATTGTAATTGATACAGTCTACCTTAAATTTAACAGTAATTTCAAGCCAAGATTTACGGGACAGTTCATAATTGTGGACAACCGTTCCAATATTAACTACTCTATCAGAATTTCTAATAAGCCAAGATTTACAGGTAAATTCACAATTGTTGACAAACTTTCCAATATTAACTACTCTATCAGAATTTCTGATACAAATGAAAAGCCGTTTGTTTTTCACATAAGTCTCCTCAACCTAGCAACTAATAGAAGATCACACTTAATTCTACAACCTCTATACCACACTTCTTCTCAAAACAAGATATAATCTCCTTCCAAGAGTTGTTAATTAAATATAATTTACCTAACGAACCTTGATTATACGAACAGTTGTGTTTTGTTTTCAGCTTGGGAAAATTAAGCTGGCATAATTCTTCACTAATCCAGATAAGATGTGCCTACTAACATGTGCATTACACTTATTGTATAATGCACATTTTAAATAGCAATGTTTGCAAGTGATCATGTTACCACTTAGTTCTACCAAACTTAATTTTATAGCTGTGAAATTGTAAATTTCTACTTTCAAAAGTTATGTAACACATTGCTATTTATACATAACAACATAGTAAAATTAGTAAGTTAAACAAGTAATAATTAATAAATCATTTTTCAATTTAATAAATGTGTTCAAATGTTAATTAAACAAATATTTTGGAACTACTTTGATATACCTTCCAAATCGGAAATATGGCGTCTTTTTTTTCTCGTCAAGCAAAATACCTGTTTTTGGCGCCTTTTTTCTCACCTAGATGGATTTTCGCTAAATACAAATAATTAATAGCAAAAAAACTTTAAAAAAATTTCAAGAAATGCTGCAAAATACTAGAAAATACTGAATTTGACAACAGCAAAAACCTAAACGCTGAAGAAACCTTAATTGGATACACCAAAATAAGAAACAGTAAACCTAAAAAGTCCGTAGGGAGTGCCAGATTTGGCGCTTAATTTTTGGGGGGATATATCAAAGTTGATCCAATATTTTTATCAGTAAATATTTTTGCTGCTTATGTAAATATGAATTTTCACATTAATTTACATATAGTTTTAATACACTACGTAGATATTTTCTCTAAGTGTATTGTTTTGAATGTGCCTTTATTCACGAGAATTTCTTTTGTATTCACTGATAGTTGTTTTTATATTAGTGGAGACACAATCAATATTAATATTATAAATTTTTGGAAATGTTTTAGATAAATTTTTTAGCTTGTTTTGGTGTATTATGAAACCAGCTATAGTTTCCACATTTTTGTGTCAGTAGTTATTTTACATATGTGAAAATCTGTTGTTTTTATACAACAATATTTTTTCATTATACTATTAAGAGTTTACGGATTAAAATATTTAAATTTGATTATTCAGAAGAGAGAGAAAAAATTTCACCCTAAAAGTTGTATGTGGTAGTTTATTTGCGTAGCATAATAGTATCAGTATTTTATCAAATTTGTAGTAAGATACATGACTTAAAAAATTAAACAAAAATTTTGAAATATAAAGTAAGCTATTTTTAAAAACGTGATATATAATGTACTTGTGAATTTTTATCTCTTTTTTTTCCTCTTTTGTAGGGCGAAGAATCGTATGACATTTATAGTTTATGAAATCGTCTACTTTCATTTTCTGTAAGAAAATCTGATCTTTTCAGTTTTTGATATCACCTGCTCTTTATATATCGTCTGCTGGTTTAAATTTTTTATTGTAAATTTTTGTTTCTATAAGTTTTTAATTTGGCAACGTGAAGTTTATCCATGCGATTTTGTTCGAACTTTCAGGAGTTATTCAGCATAGCGATATTGGAGCTTTGCTTTTTTTGGAGTTTTGCACGCTTTTTCCTTAAAGACCTATTTTAACTGGCCTCGGTAATTTCCTTTCTTTTTCTTGTTTTCATTCCTTACATATACAGGATTATCTAAATTATTTTTTCCAAAATTTTATATCTAAATTAACTATATATATATATATATATATATATATATATATATATATATATATTGCATGCATAAAAAATTAGGTAGGACAAAAACGAAAAAGTTAAGACATTTTAAACTTTAATAACAATATTTTTTACATTTCTTACCAAAACCCTTTTATACGTATAGAACAGTATCGAATGCTGTGATAAAATTGCTCAAAATATGTAATATTTTTTCTGCTTGGATTATTATGCGAAATTTGTTCTTTTCTTCTTCTTTTTTTATTGTTTAAAGAGCTAAGGTTTAAATAATTCAATTATTCACTTTGTTAGATTGCAATAAAAAGTTAAGATTAATCATCTTGAAATTAATGAACTATTGAAAGAAAGTGTATTTTGAATATCATGCTGTTAATATTGTGTTTTTTAACTAAATGCCTAACACATAATTATATAATTAAGAACTTAGCTGCTATTTCTTACAAATTCATTATTTGTAGACATTATTTTTCCCTTATTGTAAATTTTATCAGTATATATTTATATAATATTGCAATGCTACTATTAGTTTCTTTTAAAATACAAAATTTAAACTTGAAATATCTAAAAAAATTAATATTGTAATAAATACAATATTGTAAATTTAAGTACAATTTCTTTACATTAAATAATTGAAAAAATTGTTACTAGAAATTAGACTCATAGTTCCAAGCTTAACAACTCTGATTTCTTTTTTATAGGAATTACTAGAAATAATGATTGACTCTGTGTTGGCAACATCTTCTCCAAGTTGCTTAGTATTGAAGAGAATAATTGTTGCCATTAACATACATAGGAATTTTAACTCATGACCGTTGGCTAAGAAAGATTCATTACAATTTTTTCTGTTGCCAGATGACAAGATCCGATAAAAAGGTGATGTTAAGTAATGAATCTTATAATATTACACTTTATTAATGAAATACTGAAATTACTTTTAATGTTTTTGCTTTATTAAGTCAACGTTATAAATTAACTTTAAACTCAACGTAAAAGTGAAGAAACTGACATCGCAGAAATTATTATAATTAACAGCATCTTCCGTTTGGTAAATTAATATTAGAGACTAAGAGGTTTGTTTCTTTTAAATATCGTTTCAATAAAAAATAAACAACTAGGTATTTTTTAAATAAAAATTGCTGTACACTATAGCTTCCTAAAATGAAATGCTCAGTTTAAACGCTGTTTTGAAAGACCCAAATGGCTTCTGGTGCTAAATTCATTTTAATTTTTAATGTTGATCCTATAGATAACTCAACTAAACTAATTATACCATCATACCACTATACACACGCACGCATATATATATATATATATATAATAGTTCAAATTCAAAGATATAATTTTTGTATAAGATATTATCTTTAGAGGAAGCAGCATTTTAAGGACATTATTATAATATGATTCAATGAGAAAAAATAAAAGTACCTTTTAATTTTATAACATAAGTTTGCTTTCATCAAGTGGTGTAAATGAATTCGTTAGAGTTAGGTTATTGGGATGCGTTTCGGGACCTTCATTTCTGCTAGTCGAAGTACCTACACACGACCAATTCTCTCATAATTTTTAAGAATAATAAAGTGACGAATTAGTTTTATGAACTGACACATATATTAAATTCTTAAACTTCTTTTTTCCTTTCATGAATTTCTACGATGAGTATTGAACCATACAAAATGCTCAACGAGCACACAAGACGTCTTATGGCTGGCTCAGGTACAGAACTCGCCACCTTAAACATTATAGTGATATATTTTCCCACCAAATTACCACAGACAATAATTGGGTAGTATACAAAATGCAGCATCTGCATGTGGTATCAAACTAACAGCCATTTACGTTGAAACAAATAGTAACTGTTGAGTTTTATAAGAATGAGTATGTTTGGTAAAAGAAGATTATTCATCAATTGTGTTCTCTATTGGCGTAGCTTATTTTTCAAAGCATTCATTTAAGGATCATGGCTGCTTAATAAATTCTCCGTAAACTAAGGTGCTTACGTTCATTAAATTTTAACTCCCTTTCTTTCTTCTATTTTATTCCTTTATTTAGAAAATATATTTACTATATTTTAAGGGGAAAATTTAACTCATATATTTACTAGGTAATTGGTTCATCATTTCAAGAATCATCTTTCTTTGCTGACGGTTAAATCAAATGAATAAAATTTCTTTTTTCCTCTTCCTTTTTCCTCTCCTTTTTCTGCAGTAAATTGAAAAATTAATTCAATAAGATATAGGAAAAAATATCCTGGCTTTCATATTTCCATGTATGGCTTCAACGTTACATTTAAATTTATGAAACTTTTTTTTATTATACTTTTCTAAATCAACGTAATATGTTATAAAATTTACATCTAAAAATAATTTAATCAATTTTTAAAGAGAGTATACATTAAAACACATTGCTGCAAAATGAGTACTGCTCAATTTATTTATTATATTCCATTATCATTTTTTCAGATAGCTCAGTTTTGAGTTTCCCAGTATAATATGTAAAAGGAAATTTGATTTTTAGGGAAGATTATTGAAAATGTTTTCTGTTTTGATAATTTTTAGAAATCGAAAAAGAAAATTAAAAAAAGTTTTTGTCTATATTTACTTTTAATGTATATAAACAAATTGGTTTTTTAATTTCTTTAATTCTTGTGGCTTAAGGCACTTCTAAAAATTATAGTTTTTTTTAAAAAAAATTTATCTTGAAAGAAATTAACTTTTCTCAGTATTTCCATTCAAAACTAAAAATTAATATAAATTAATTCTTAACTATATTTTGTAAAATTTTCTTTCCTGAAAGAATTGTAGAAACAATTATCTGACTAAAATGTATATATAGTGCATATATGTATATAAATTGGTATAAAAAAACTTTTTCTTGATCATTTAAATAGCATTCACCATGTTTTTATTTAATTATGTATGCATTCTGCATTCTAACCACAAATCCTGCTTACAAAAAACAAAATGCTAATTTGTTTTTGTTCTTGCCTCAAGTTGACCACCTTCACCTTAGTGAATGATTTTGGAATTAAAAAAAGTGTTTACACAGTAACTTAAAAGAAATACATAGAAGGTTAATTAAAGAAAAATTTTCATTACAAAATCTTGTTTTTTAGAAGTTTAAATAAACAACACATTTGCATCTTTCTAAGATCACATCAAGTTCAGTATGCTTTAATATGATGAAATAATATTGTATATTTAAAACTATATAATTTATTCAGAATTTAACTGTAAATGATACGTTTTAGTTGTTTTTATTTTCAATTATTTATTTGTTTAGCTCAATCTAAATAAGTAATCACTTCTTGAATGACAATTAAATATGCTACTGATCATGATTGTATAAGATTAAAAGGTAGATTATAATTCTATTAATATTATTTATTGAAACCTACAAATCAATTATTTCATCAAAAATCTTTTCAATATCTTTTTCTAAATCAACTCATTCTTTTAATAGAATTATAAGCAAAAGTCTAGTAATGACAAAATATTTTTTTGTCCTTGTTTCTCTTTAGGTGTCGAATTTAGAATTTAAAATATACTCTAGGTTATATATATATATATATATATATATATATATATATCGTATTTTCTTGTATGTAATCCGCGGCAATTTTTTTCAACGAATAGTCTATATTGTATACGGCTGATAATTTGGGTGTCACATAAAATAAAAATGCACAGTGTGATTAAGAATTAAAGTGTATAGAAAAAGAAAAGCATTTATTATGAAAAACATCTGTCTGCATATACCTCATCGTAAAGTACGATAAACTTGAGATGAAAGCAGGACATCGATCAAGGGCGATACTTTCAAGAAGATTCTTGTAAAACTTATCGATATTTAGCTTTTAATAACTTTGAAAACAAGGTTAGACATATTTAAAAATATATGCATTTCTTCTTTTATATTTAAATGAAAGAAATTGTTTATTTATAAATTGTGTATTTCATACATTTTTCTTTTCTTTTATACCACGGGTCTTCGTTTTTCACTTCCTTTAACACATTTCTCGCTATTTTTTTTATTTACTATAGCTATATATTTTAATTTCAAGTCTGCTGTGCAACCTTAAAGTTTTCACTTTCATATGACGATATAAGAATTTGAATATTTTTAAAACGAAACAGCTCAAGTCAAGACAAATTGCGAAATGGCGTTAGTGAAATGGAACTGTAATATCATTACGAGGAACCGAATTCGTTTTTGAATGTAATTGGACAAAGCTGATTATAGCTTAAATAACTCAGGCGTGTCTTGGTACCAACTGATATTTATTTTATGAAACATAAACAGTATTTCTTTTAAAACTTTCTTGTAAGCTTTTCCGACGGAAAATGTTTTTTATTAGATAATCCGCAGTTTCGTATAATACGCACAATGAAATTCGGAACTTTTTTAACATATTATCAGCAAATTATATACAGGAAAATATGGTATATATATATATATTTAAACAGTTGGAGGCTGTTAAAAATTTGAGCAACAATTACATATATATTTCCACGAGAAATTTTCATAAATAAACATCCATCTTCTTTTGTTGCCGAGATCAATTAGCAAAAATTCCCAAACATCCCCCTGATAGTTCTGCACTTAGAAAGAAGAAACATGACACTCATATTTCTTTGTTCAACAAACACTGTAAAAAAATTCAGACTATACCACTTCAAACGCAATCCTAATCAATATTCAATTGTTAGCCTAAGCGTTTATAAGCGTTTATTTACAAATGTTCACAAAATTATGTTTTGTAGCCACAAAGTCTGTACTTAAATCAATCTCATTAAGGTTTAACTTTTGTCTTTTTGCTTCACGTTTGATTTTATGAACGATTTAAAATATAATGTGATAGTTTAATCTGATGCTTTCCTTATGTGATATGGGTATTGAATTACTTGTAAGCGAATAATATTCTTGGAGTATCGCCAATTTTTCATAAAAGAATCACGCCACTTCTCCATTAATTCAAATTTTATCTTAATTTAGTTTCCTTGATTTTCATTGCAATTATTTTAAACACAAGGGAATATTTAATCAAATTGTTCCTTAATCTTCTAGAAACAGTTTTTATGGCTTAAAAATGCAAAATAAGTTCACCATAGTTACGACAATCATTGACCAACTTTCATTTCTTGAAACTGAATAAGTTCAATTTTATAAAATAACTTAAGAAATATCTAAAAAAACATAGTAACATTAATAAAATTCAGCTTAGAGTCTAGGGGTAAGAACGCCTGTTATAGTAAGGGACCAATCTCAACCCCAATCAAATAATGAAAAATAGTTATTATGTTGCTATCCTGAATACGATCATTGTTTGGGTGCTTTCATAATTCGATATATGGAAAAACGATCAATTATCGATAAAAAAAAAAGCTCTCGTGGGTGTTATTACTCAGGAGATATATAGATGTCTTAAAAAATTTAATTTGTGAAGTTATTAACTACATAGTGTTAAAAATATCCTTATATAGAATACAAAATAAATTATACTGTAAAAGCTTGATTTATAAAAGAAAAGTAATGTTAAATGTAATTTATTTGAAATAATTTTTATTTGTTTTATATGATAATAATATAATCATCATTTAACTTTAAAAATCTGACACCAGAAGTTTAGTCTTAATTACTGCTACTCTAGAACTTTATAACTGAATTTTCTCCTGTATCTTATTTTCATTTGAAACAGAACTGAGAATATTCAAATTTTACGTCCAAAGTGACAACGTATCTCCTTTTCTTGAACTGCATACTTGCTTTCCCCCATATCTCAATATTTTTTATAACTATATATTGACATTTCGTCGTGGATGGCTTAAAGGCCTAAGGTTATAATAGTCTACTAAGTGATTGCCTTCATTTAATTTTTTCACAGCTAAGGGACTGTATTTACAGAATGCAAAGGAGGAAATCCCGGAAACTTCCAAGCAGCTAACCCGATAGACTTGCATACAGAAGGCATAAATGCACCATTGACAAAGTGTTGTTTAGTAATGGCTGGGTTGAACCCGTGGCCTTTTGTTGTGAAGAACGCTGTTCCTTCACAAGTCTATTGTGAGCCCTAAGTATTACATTTGTTGACTCTCCAAATTATAGGGAATGAGGCAATAATAAATAGATGTGTTTGGACAACAAATGATTTGTTGGTTAACTTGCCATACCAAGTTACATTCCAAACAACAACAAATACCCAAGCTCCAAATGGGACGCGAATACGTGTTTTGTTGAACCTAGAGCTTAAATGCTAACCATTCAGTAGATAGCTCCTTATTTGGATTATGTGCCTGATAGGGTTAAAACATTTATTAAAAACTTTTTGGCATCCTATATAATAACATCATAAATACATTTAAATGTTTATACGTATTTGCCTTTTTTTAAAAGTTTTAATCTCCCAAGATTTTAAGCCTTTGTAATAAATGTAATAGGAGAAAACAAAAGAAAAGTAATATCTTAAGTAAACGGATTTAACATAACTATAATGTGACCTTGATTTCATTACAGCATCGTTCTTTTTTTTAGCAACAAATTGTCGGAAATAAAACTCACGTTCATTGGAGGAAAATCATAAAAGTAATGAAAAGGTAGAGAAAGCAACAGTTTTCCTTTCATTCATAGGTTTGTTTACCCCTGCTAATGTAATGTAAATGACAAAACAAATCAATTAAGTAAGTTATTGTGTTACGTTTTGGAATCCTTATGTCTGCCAATTGAAACAACCAAACACAGCCAATTTTTTCTTACCAAATAATTCAATTTGAATAATGTCCTGATGAATATTATAGATATTAAATTCTTTCATTTCTTCTTTCGATTTCCTGAATCTCCACCGAGAGACATTGAACCCTACACAATACACAAATATCACGCATAACTGTTTATCATTGTATCGGGTATAGAACACGACATTCTTAACATTTTAATGACTGATTTCTCAGCGAAACTACCATTTTAAACTTAACTGCTGCCAGTTTTGCTAGAAAAAATAGTAATTGTAATGTTTTCTAGAAATGCACGTAATATATTTAAAGAAGTTCTCCCGTTCTGTAACGTATGCAATTTAGTTTTCAAAGTGTTTATTTAAACATCATGGATCTTTTCATAATTAATTTAAATATAGGGCGCTTCAGTTCATTAACAGTTAATATTCTTGCTTTCTGAAATTAATTTATTTAAAGAGAGTACTATATTTCTTGGCAAAATTTAATTTAGACTACCATGGAACAATATTCTCATTACAATATTATTAAGAAATTTTATGTTTCTCCGTTTTTTTTTTTTTTTTTTTCAGTGAATAGAAAATGAATTCTCAATGAGGTACATGAAAAATAATTTACTCTAATACTTTCATGCATAATCTTAATGTAATTTTAAAATTTATGAGACCATATTTTTCATGCTTTTTGAAAACAACATGATTTTGCTCTTTCCTTCATATTTATATCTACAAACATTTTATTTAATTTTTTGAGTTGTAAGGAAAGTTATTTCATTTTTCATACCTAAATTAGTTTTTCTCTAATGAAAACCGACCATTTTATGAGTATGAAATCATGTTACGACCAGAAAGATGGAAAAAGGTATTGGACTAGTATCGATAATATACAATTCAATAAAAAAAAATTTATTCGTTTTTTATTTTCATGTAAAGCGAAATAACTTTTTAAACAACCCAATATTAAGAGTACATATTAAGAAATTTTGTTGCGAAAAGTTTGCTCTATTTTATTTTTCTATTATCATTTAAAGATAACTCAATAATGAGTTTCCCAGTATAATATTTAATTGGAAATTTATTATTTTTAAGAAATATTCAAGAAACTGTTGATTTGCGTTTTGATAATTTTTGGAAATCAAATAATAAGTTTGCAACTATTTTTTTCGTATATAATTCTCTTAAATCTTATTCCTCTTTCATGTATAGGAACGACTACATACTTAATTCTCTAACTTTTAGGGATTCCATTGTACAATAGTTTTGGGAATGAAAATATATCATGAGAAAAATTGTTTCTTCTCAATGCTTCTTTCCAAAACTAAGAGAAATTAATTCCTTACAATATTTTCTTAAGTTTTCCTTCGAGTGAAAAATATAGACAATTAACACACTGTTAATATATAAACATTATATGTATAGATTTAAATTGGTAAAAGAATATTTTTCGAACATTTAAATAGTAAACATAATCAATTTAATTAATTAATTATGCATGCATTCTGCATTCTAAACACAAATCCCACTTAAGCAAAATATAAAGTGCTTATCTGTTTTTGTATTCGTGCAAAGCTGACAGCCTTCACCCAAGTGAATGATTTTGGAATGAGAAAGGAAAAGCTTTTGCACAATAGCTTTAAAAAAACTGTAGAAGTTACTAGAAATCTTTATAAAATCTTATTCTTTAAAAGATTAAATTAACATCAAATTTGCATTTTTTTATGATCATATGAGGTTTAGCAGGTTTCAATGTGACAAAATTTTACAGCCTCATTAGAGATTAAAAAGGGAAAGTATGTAATGAGATTTTAAGCAAATTTCTTTTAACGAAACTACAGGTACACATATGAAAGATTTTTTCATTATTCTTACACAAGTATTCTTTAAAAATGCAGGTATTTTTTAAAGAAACTCACAAAAAATTCTTTAAATTATAAAATCGATACTATTCGACTTTTAAAATTGATAATTTCTCAGGAAAATATTCTGCGCTTTCAATGAATTCCAGCTGTAAAGTAATCGTAAAATACAGTAAAAGAAATTAACCCAGAGAACCTCAGTTATATTATTCTTTAATGAAAACTGCACCTCACTATTATTAAACGAATAAACTCAATTTTAATTTAATAATTTTCTTAAGAAGATTAATACCGAAATTATAATAAAGATAAATATGCAACAAAAATACAAACAAAACATTTTTTTCTAGAAATTGAGAGTATACGATGTTTTTTAGAATATTAATTTTATACTAATTATTAAATTAATAAATTCAATTTTTACTTAAATATTTTCTTAAGAAGATTTATACGGAAAATAAGAACGATATATGTGTTGTAAAAAATAAACAAAAAAGCTTTTTCCAGAAATCGAAAATATACGAAGCACATTCGGTTTTTTCGAAAATAAATTTTATTTCATCTATATATTCTTTTACTTTGAATACAAATAAACCATCATTTTTAATGAAATAATTAAATATATTAGTTATAGCCATATTATATTAAATTCTTTGATTTTTAACTCCCTTAATATAGGAGTTGTAAGTACATTAATATCGTTTACTTTATCAATTTGTATTTTCAAATTCATTTTTTAAATCAACTATTTATTCTCATAAAATTATAATGAAATTACAATGATTAAATATTTACAATGGAATTATAATAATAACAAAATATTTTTTGTCCCTATGATTTTAATAAAAAGGTGAATTTAAAATATATATTAATAATTTAACAAATTACGATACTATTTAGTAAATGACCTACAATCATAGGACGTTGTTAAGAATTGAACATACATTATGTGTTAATTTTCTTGAGGAATTTTCATAAATAATCGACCCTGATTATTGTTTATCATGAATAAAATTGGAAAGCTCTTAAGCACCCCTCCCCTAATTGATCTGAATGAAAAACAAAGAAACATAATACCTATATTGTCTTGTCCAACAAATACTGAAATTTCCAGAACATTCCATCTGTAATAGCGCAATACTATCAATAAACAGTGGTTAGCTTAAATATTTATTAAGAAATGATTACAAAATTATATTTTATGCCACAAGACATCTACTAATAAATCTGTCGCATAAAAATCTCATTTAATTTTGTTTTCTTGTCACGTTCAGTTTCATGAACGATTTGAAATATTATGTGATACCTTAATCTGGTTTTTTCCTCATGTGTGAGGTGTATATTGAATATTTCTCTTGCACACTAATATCTTTCTTGGAATATCGCCAGTTTTTCATAATGCAACATAATATTTGATTGTTTCAATTCAAATTATATCTTTATTTAGTTTCCTTGATTTTCATACCAATTATTTGAAACACAAGAAAAGGTTCAATCAAATTGTTCTCTAATCTTCTAGAAATAGTTTCTATGGATGAAACATTTTTACTTTGCGAATAAGTTTGCTCCTTAAAAATACAATATAACTTCAACATACCAGCTTTCACTTCTTGAAATTGGATGAATTTAATTTATAAAGTAAGATAAATATTTGAAACGTGTCACGTGTCCTAAATTAATAAAATTCAGCGTAGCCCACTGATATAAGAACGTCTTCTTTAGAATAGAATTACTCTCAACCCCTATCAAACAATAAGAAATAGTTATCAAGTTCCAGTTTTGAGAATGCTTATTAGCTAAGTGGGTGCTTGCATATTTTACAGTTCTTTCCTTGCAATGTGTGGGAAAGTTCAATTTTTTATATAAAAAAAAAAGTTTTATTGGATGTCATTAATTAGGACATATATAGATGTCTTAAAAAGTTTCATTTACTAGTTTGTTAACTATAATATGTTAAAAGTAGATTTATACAGAATAAAAAGAAAAGTATATTGTATAGAAAATATTTATGTTGAAGAAATAAATTATAATTTTTATTTTAGAAATAACTTACTTGTTTCTTTAATAACATCTATATTAATTATCTTTAGAGCTTTGACATTTATGTTTATAAAAGGTTATATAAGAGAGGTTTTATGATGAAAGTAAGAATTCAGAAGCCATATTCTGGCAAAACAAAAGATACATAAGAAAAATGGAATTACAAAATAGTAGAGCAATAGGGATATAGTACAAAATGAAACTTTCTACACATATGATAAAAAAAGAGGTTTAAAGTCATTAAAATTACAATGCATCATTTTGTATACAGATTCTTAAGCTGTTATATTGCACATCGCGTTATAAATTACATACATGACACACATCTAAATTCACAGATTCACTGAAGATTCCAGACAGTGAGGCTGTTGGGGATCATATTGAGTAAAGTTGGTGAATGTGTCTCAATACATCTAGTTCTTTTTTGCATCTTTTGTGTTATAACAATATCGAAATTCATGCGCAAATGTTCGTTATATGTATTCCAAGAGAGAGACGCCCAAAAAATTCCCAAACAATTATCCAGATAAACGTGTATGCAAAAGTCAGAAATGCAGCATCAATCTTCTGTTGTTCAATAATGGCTGGGATTGAACTCGTAATTTTGTTCTGAAAAATATGGTTTTATCGCAAGACTACTGAAGCCTTTATGATTATACGCTATGGACATTCCAAATTTATGGGAATGAAATAGGAATAAGTATTTGTAATCCAAACACATATATGTGTTTGGATTACAAATAGTTGGTTGGTTGTCATCTAAAGGCAATTCTTCGGCATGAACGCTATTTACACTAGGATCCATTGCTTACAGTGGATTCTGAGGAATAACGAATATCAAAGGTCGAGAGGAGGATCGAACCCATGATTTATTAAACCGAAGGCTTGAATGATGAAACTTAATTATTTTTCAAATAAGAAACTTCCTTTAAAGGCTTTTTTCTTTTACAAATTTTTAAAATATTATTAAAATTTATGACCTGGTATCCAATTTTTTATCGAGGTTATATAAAGAGTCGAAGAATTTTGTCATTAAAGCGGCAACAAATGTTTTTTTTCACGGGAGTGGTCGACGGGTTAATACGTAAGTACCGTCTACTTCGCGATTTATAAAACATATCTCAATACATTTATTTAAAATAAATACACACGCACACACACGAGGTTTTTAACGAAATAAACTAGAATTTTGACGACAGAGTTAAAATATTTATATAATGTTTTTCTTGGAATCCGTTTTTCAATTACATCCTTAATAAATGTTTATTTAATTTTTTTTTATTTCTAGCCAATTAAATAATAAGTAAATACCAGTTACATATTGAAATAAATGTAAGTAAAAAAGAAAGGAAACTAATAGATTAGATAATAATGAAAGTATAGATTATAAACATAACTATTATGTTACCTTGATTTCGTTACAGAATCACTTTTTTTCTCTTTTCGCTTTAACTTGACCTCAAATCTTGATTCCATTCTTCCTTTTTTTTTTTCAAGTTTTAAATAGTCGTAACCAAACTTCATTTTTGTATGTCTTTATTTAAGATTTATTGCTTTGAATTATTGTTTATCCTTTTTTATTAATTTTTATAAGATTAATGGTTTCTCTTAATATATATATATTTCTGTATTTTTCATATAGAAATGATTAACTTAATTTTCAATGATTAATCTTTAAAAAAGATGTTATGATTTACTTAAAATTTCTTTTATCAAAACTTTGTAGCAAATTTTTGTGATTCTAAAAATTTTTTAATAACTATTATAAATAAAATATTTGACATATTTATTTTTTGGAAGTATAAAATATAATATCACTTAACCACTTTCTTGTTTATTTGAAATTAATTATTAAACTTGTTTGAAAAAATACAATCAACACCTTAAATATAAATTTTAATGTTGTTTAAATGTGCATACTGTCATTTTAAATTTTCTGAAGAAACGCATCATTTTGACGCTAATTTTATTATTATTGATTACCGATTTCTCACATGATTTGTATTTAAAGCAAACTTAATAAAATAATTCATAAATCTGAATAAAATTTACGAGTTGGAAATCATAAATACATTACAAAATATAATTTCTGTATGCTTGTGTGCCCTTTAACGCATTGAAGCTGTATTGTTAATTAATCACAGACGCTGAATCACATAGACAGGTCATTTGACAGGGAATTACACATGTTACACTTTTCACTTAATTGTTTATATTATTTCATATATAAAAATACTGTAATTATATATCTATATAGTATAAAATTTCGTATATAAAATATTTTTCTTGGCCTATTTTTCAAATGAAAATAGTTCTTGTCAATATATCCAGATTTTGCATTTGAAAGATGATTGCTTCAATATTAAAATGTGGTGAAATAAATTGAAAATTCTAGTACATTTAGTTAAAAACTCATGTGTGTGTGTTTTTTAATTTCAAATAAATGTATTGAAATATATTTTATAAATCGAAGCAGACGTTAATTGCGTATTATCCCATCAACCATTCCCGTGAAAAAAGCATTTGTTGCCAAATGTTGCAGCTTAATGACAAAAATCTCCGACTCTTTATATAACCTCGATAAAAATATTGCATACCAGTTCCTAAATTTTAATATTTTCAAAATTTGTGAGAGAAAAAAAACTTTTCAGGAAATTTCTTCATTGAAAAATAATTAAGTTTCATTTTTAATTCATATTTTAATTTTTACATAGACACTGCTACAGGAAACTATAATATTAATACTTGCTTGACCTAAAACTAAGAAATATATAACGTAAGTTTACGAAGTTATGATAAACTTACGTAATTATTACATTTTAACATGGCGCCAAATCGCTTTATTTGGCGGCATACTTCTTTCACTAAAATGGTGGACGTGACTGTACTTAAATACCAAGTAGACATTTGACATATTTTATTTTTAATCTAAAATATGTCTACTTCGATGACATGAGATGAGATAAATATCGTAAAATATGTTTCAAGATTACCTCAGGTGAGGTAGAGATTAATCACCAAAAACTTGCCGAGTGCAGTTTTATAGTCGCTTATTTTATTCTGGGAGATCCAGAGTTTACTGCGTAGTTCTGCTTAGCCTTCCTAAAAGTAACAGTTTGTTTACTTAAGATTGAAGTGGGAGAAAGCTACATGCTTTTGTTTGGTGATTGAGGAGTAAACATGCAAATCAAGTGGTGTAGCTGGCCAGAATCTCATCTTTCCTAAACTACGAAATTCTATATTGTTGGAGAGTTTCAAATGTTCACTTTCGATGAAATTATAGGCGACTGACGGTTGCATTTTTTTATATTACATAATATGTTTAGGAAAATTATAAAACTTGCTAAGGAAGATTTATTTGATCTTGTATAATGGAACATCATGAAATATTTTATCGTTACAAAATGAAATTTGAATATTCTGTTTTTAATATTCGCCAATAGAAAGAAAGCATAAAAGAAATTTTAACTGAATTCTCATAAGAAGTATTATAAAAAGTCAGTAATTATTAGGATGTTGGGTTTTATTAAATATTATAATACGTTACATATAAATAATGTTATTAATAATTTTTCATACATTATGGCAGCTATTATTTTTTTCATGCATTAATATATTTTGATAAGTATTTCTTACAATGTTATTCTGATTTCTTCTGATTACCATCTTAAAAGTATCATATAGTACTTTTTCATACAAATAGAAATTTAATACAAATAAATCATATTCTAATATGATTTAATTCAAAATTGTATCTAAAACTATAGCATACATAAAATTTCAGTTTTTCTTTTCTTTTTTTTTTTAGCTGTCGTTTTTAACTGTTTTATTAACTACTCCAATAATTAAATTACATAACTTATTAGTGTTACCTTTAAAATTGTTAAGTCGATAAAATCTTTGTTATTTCTTAGCAATGATTTTAATCATCAATTAAGTTACATATGGTAGAAATAAATTCCTAAAGAGAGTTGTAATAATT
This sequence comes from Latrodectus geometricus, assembly GCA_026290005.1. NCBI lineage: Eukaryota > Metazoa > Arthropoda > Arachnida > Araneae > Theridiidae > Latrodectus > Latrodectus geometricus. The sequence continues at coordinate 166,157 of JAPDSC010056576.1, read as the reverse complement.
TAACTGAGTTGTTTCTTTAATCAAAACATCATTTTATAATAATAAAATTTTATAATAAAAAAATGAGAAATTATTACGTAGCTCAGCAAATAAAAGAAAAAACAGGTTTCATTCTTCATAGTTAAACAAAATGTCTATAAAGAAACCAAGCACAATATTAGTGATTAAAATATTGCTCTATAACAATTAAACAATTTTTATTTTTACAAAAAAAATCAAGAATAATTTTTAATAATGCTAATGAGAAAAAGATTATTTTCTCATGTTTTATTAAGAAGAAATGTATGTCATATTTATGATTCGTTTTCCTTTTTATAATAATTTAATTTAAGTTGAATCTACTTACCTTTTGAAATGAAATTTCTAATATTCTCAGGAAAGACATAGTTTTGAGAATTTTACTTTTAGTTGCTTTAAAGATGAGAGTCAAACTTATGAACTCTTCACAACCGTTTGAAAGAGTTGGTAGTTTTATTGAGAATTTAAATTATTGTTTTAATAAATTGATGTTTTATTTCATACAAAATAACATAAATAATTTATAAATTTTTGTTGAATGTTGCCAACATCTTCTGGAGTGACAACGTTCTAACAAAAGAAGTTCATTTTACTGGTTAATTTAATTAAGTAATTTTAGAATGGTTAAATTATAAATATTTTGTTGCGTTCTAATAATGACAAATATCTATAGTTTTATTGCCAATAATTGTTGTGATCAATTGGCACTTAAATAGTTATCGTTTTGGACTTTAAATTAAAATTTATGAATATGATTTTCCCTCTGTTTGCAGTGGTTTGAATTATTAAATCGATATTTGGTTATCCTCATCTTAAATAATGCAAAACCCATCTCCTAATCAAAATAGAAAGTGATGATGATTGTTTAATCGATTTTTAAATGCATACATTTCACAAAATATTACATAAAATATAGTGAATGATACATTTCGTTAAAAAACCTTATTTTTAAGTTTCTTTCTAGTTATTTGGAATTTATATGGTGCCCTAGGTTATTAGGCAAATACTTCTGCAGTTGTCCAATTCAACTGATAAATTTTCAGGCATGACCTCCATCAAAGTTCATCAAAACAGAAGCGTGACATTTCTGAGTCTAATGTCGCCAGGAGTAGTACATAGACATTTTTTCACTTGCCCTCAAAAATAAAATAAAAATCGTAAACTCTATGAACAGTAGACTTTAATGGTCAGAAGAGTTCTTCAAGAGAATTTAAAGTTGCAAAAAAATTTATCGAGCTATTTCTGTTGGTGAATTATTTATATATGTAAGTGCTAGATATTTATTTTCTAGATTTGAAGATATATATTTTCTAGAACTTGGAAAGGTCAAATAGTGCATATTACTATATATTTTTAAGTATAACAGCATATTACTATATATTTTTAAGTATTTATAAATGCAGTGAAGAGGAGATTACACATTGTATAAAAAATAATGCTTTACTTATAACTAACTATGTTATAATTCTTATGATTATCATGAAAAATAATTTATGAATTATTCTTAAGCAATTATTGACTGTGAGATTGACCATATATTTTCTTACAGCTGTTGTGAGTAATTTTGATATTTTTATCAGGTAGTGAAAACATAAAAGTATTCATTTAATTTGTTATTGGTCCCTTGAACCCTAGCTTTATTAACATAAAAAATATATTTTTCTTTTCTTAAAGTATCAAGAAATAAGTTAATAAAAATTTAAATTCTTTTCCGTTATTGAAAAAAAATAATTTCAGTTTTATTATCTAAATAGTTATGATAAGGTAATGTAACTCTGCCTCATCAAAGTAACGCTTGTTATTAATAACCATAAAAATACAATGCATAATACATAAATGATGTTTATCATTTAAATTTATTTATATTTACAGATTCTTTTTACAATTTCTGATTTCATAATTGCGTGTATTTGTTTTTACTTAACATACAATCTTCAATTGAAAATTAATTTTCTATTTATCTATCAAGGTCTATAATATATTTTAAAACTAACTTATAGTCATCTTTCTGGTGTTTTCTTTTCAATAATAGATACATTTTGACTTTAATAAACTTATCCGCGTTAATCTGCGCTTTAGGTCCCCTACTCTGCCAACTTGGTGATAAATGCACCAAGCGTGGTAAACCGGATGTTTTTATACCTAATGAACTCTTTATGGCAACCTCCAGAGGAAATAATTTGCGCTTTTTCGCGCATGGTCATTAATTGGTTTTTTTTTAGCATTTTCATTGGTCGCTAATTAGTTTCAGTTTGAAAAATTGGTCATTTTCATTGGTTGCTCATTAGTTTAAAACCGTTAAAAATCGTATTTCATTATCGCCATGGAAACAGCGTTTTTGAAAACCCGCCAAGTACGGGACCCACAGCACACTTTCGCCAAGTTGGCAGAGTAGGGAACCTAAAGCGCATTTTCACCCTTATCCGAGAAGAAGGAAAAACAATCTCTGAAATTCACACTATAAATGTAAAGTTCTCTCAAACCTATTATATGCAATTTAGATAAAAATAAAATATTAAAATTTGCATAATTTTAAACCATGAAAATATTTTACTGGCGTTATTTATAAAACAAATATTAGTATGTAGCAATTCTACAATATTTGCATCATTCAAATGAATTCATTTAAAAATTATTTAATAAAATACTTCTTACTCATTTTTACAATAAATTTTAATTTTATTCGTCATTGTCACCCATATTTGTAAGATTTTATCAATAATAAGAGCTAGGACCGTTGCCATATATCTTTGTAACTAAGCAACTTTAATAATAAAATTATTTGAAATGAAAAACTAATTTATATGAAACTTTATAGTAAAATGTAAATCCAAATAATATATAGATATTTTAAACTTAAAATTATTTCGATAAATCTAGAATAAAATTTTACTTGTAAATATTACTTTTTAATATTGAATTTTATTTCTTATTTACGAATGAGGGATAGTAAAAATCGTTTTCTTTTTTCATCGTTTGTTATTTATCATTTACACTATCGACACAAGCGTACCATTTTTTTACTACAAGTTCAACAAAAAGGTAAGATTTTTTATGTAAATATTATTAAAAATGTCTCTTGTAATATTAATAGAGAAAGGTATCTAAAATTTTTCTATATTAAAGATTCAAAAAATTTTAAAGCTTTCTTTATTTCAAATTTACTTTACAGTATATTATTTTATATGATTTTGAATTTCTCATCAAATTGTTACTTCACATAACTGTAAAATTTTTTATGTTACTAATTTTCGTTTTAGAAGAAATGATTTGCATAGCTTACTAAGGAATTTTAGGTACTTATGTATTATGAGAACTACGTAGATATATCGCCAAAACTGTTGACCAGAAAAAAATAATATGACAATTATTTTAAAAAAACCTAGGCGCTAAAATAAAGAGTGTGTAAATATTATTTAAATCGTGTTAGTCTCGCCAATGAAACTTTTTATCGCCAAGGTAGACGTCCCAGTACTAATTTTCATTCAAAATTGTCAAAGAGATTATTTTTAATCTTTTTGAGACATTATAGTTAGCAGTTTAATTTCATATTTAAGTTGGCGTGAATAATATTTCTGCAGATAAATTTCACCAGTCTTGGTAATCCTACTTTGATACACCAGATATCATAAGCCTAATATTTCTGGATTCACCATTTTGTTCTGTATTTGCGATTTTTTTTAAAATTTGTCACCAAGGATGTAGGCTGTCTTAGGATTTCACCCATATTTATGCTTATATATGCAATAATTTATTTACAGAATAAACTTTTATTAAATGAACTTTACTCTCCCAGTTTTGCCACTACCAGCTAAATTGCCAAAAATGTACATCTTACTTGTCGAAATAGGTGGAGAATACAGAAGAGTTGAATTGACTTATTTGCATATTCTAATAATTACATTCGAAATAATGAAACAATAAAAGGGTCCACATAGCGGTTAAGCAAGTAACAACAAAGTGCTGCTAACGGGATCAGATTTATTGTACGGTCACCCTTGGCGCAATTGTTCCAAATTTGGCGATCAATAACATTTTTGGCAACCAATTCTTTTGCACAGGCAATATTTTTCAATATTTTTTTATAGACCTTGATTGTGCAAAATGACGAGATTTTAAGGGAAATTTTGAAAACGTGGTCAAGGTATATTTTTGTCCATACAGTATATTTTTACCTTGCTAACCAACTCTAAGAAATTTTTCTTCTGCATTTAATTTCATGGGGTGAAAACACCTTTGAAAAACTCTCTTTAATGCTTTACTAAACGAAAAAGCAAAAATATGGCAATAGCAAACTGGGTATAGCTAATAAACACATTCCGAATGAAACTTAGTTAAAAATAATGGTTGAATTGTGGTTTGGATCCTTTTCTCGCCAACTTTACGGTAACCAGGATGTTTTTAAACCTTAATGAGATCTTTAGGGCAACTTTATGGGAGGGAATTTGAAAAATTAATAAAACAAGTTTTTATTAATATTATGAAGAAACTAAAATATTAATAAAAACATAGTTTTCATAAATATTTTAGAGTATTTTTAGTAAACTATGTGTTCCTTACAATTTGTAAAAAAACATTGTGTATTTTTTTCATTGCCCTAGCAAAAGTGAAAATTATTAAAAACATGTATTTCAATTTCATCGCCATAAAAACGGCTATTTTAAAAACATGCCAAGCAGGGTACTCAAAGCACATTTTCACCAAAAATAAACAAATAGTAAAACAATTCTATAGGAGTAAAAAAAAAAAATAAGAGATTCAAAGTAATTGTAAAAAATCTGATTATTAATGCACTTTATTTTGAATACTTTTTTCAATATATGTCTAAATTATGATATCAATTGGGCTTACATCGGGTAAAAAATGTCATAGCCTTTGAGAAAAATCAAATTAAATTTTAGCTTAATCTGCGCTTTAGGTCCCCTACTTCGCCAACTCACGAATTTGAAGCATTTTCTCGCGCATGCTCAATACTTACTCGTTTGTTTTAGACTTTTCATTGGTCACTAATTAAATTTCTTTTTGAAGTAGCGGTAGAATTTTCGCCATGGCATCGGTGTTTTTGTAAACGCACCAAGAAGGGAACCTAAAGCGCATTTTCACCAAATTTTATAGCTATTGAAAAATGTTTCATTTTTCTGAAAGCAATACTGAAAGAAATCTTTTCTTTATAATCAAATTATTTATTAAGATACTTTATTAATATACAGGAAGTATTCAAATGTATTACATATACAAAGAAGTATCAAATGGTGGTACTTCTATTATTATAAATATTATTTAAAGGAGTACTTGGAATAAATATTAATTGCACTTTAACTTTTAGATAAATTTTTATTTTCTGATAGCATCTACAAAAATACTTCTCTGTGTTTCATTTAATTTTATATATATATATATATATATATATATATAT
>JAPDSC010056576.1:138143-160623 GCA_026290005.1 Latrodectus geometricus | reverse complement strand
ATAGATAGATAGATAGATAGATAGATAGATAGATAGATAGATAGATAGATAAAATTTTCATGAATTTTTCTTCAAATACTAATGAAATAAAATAGCATAGAAATCAATATTACGTTTTTGTTAAAAAAAATTCTCGACTCAGCTACGTTAAAGAATAAATCTTTTTCTCCAAGTAAACATGACGAATACGAAGCAAAAATGTAACTAAAATGTTGTTTTCAAATTTTTTTATTTGAATAACTATTTAAAATTAATCTTTATTTCAAAATTCTCATAAAATTTTACCTTAATTGAAATATCTTGTTTTCCACTATTAATCAAAGTTAATTTTTCAAAATTAATCGTAATCAGTTAAAAAATCAAAATCAGTTCAAATCATACCAGAGTTAACGAATCTCTTAATTAAAATTAAATCTCTTTGTCTCAATAAAATTTACTTTGGAAACAGCTATAAATACGAATCCCAATTAAATTTAAAATCCTAACAAATCAAAATATTATTAGAAATTTATGTTAAGCCAAAAAAAAATATATATATATATAAAATCACAAAAGATTTTAGTTTATTTAAATAAGTATACGGAAATTTATTTACTTATAAAATTTTTCAATTAATTGAATTGCCTTTATTTGAAAATTAATTTGAGGAATCAATTTTTGATAGAAAAAAAGACAATTATCGATATATAAGATTTTAAAGTATTAATAAATCCCAATATAAATTAAAATCTTATACTAAAGAAGATAATTATTGAATATAAATATATTCAGTATTTCTATGATCTATTTAGGTGTAAATAGATCATAGAAATTATGAATGTATTCATATTTAATAATTATTTGCATTAGTATTAATATTTATTAAATTCCATGTAAAGCTCAATAATAAGCATAGTTAAATTTAGAACTATTGATTATTTTATTGCTTTTGAGAATAACAATATAATTGCTCAACTATTCTAATATTAAATTCAACAACTTTATTTAAATTAACATTTAAAAAGTATATTTATAAATTTCCAAATATATCATAGTTAAATACTAAAAAAAATGTATGACGTCAAGGAGCTGAATTGGAGATTTTATCTTGACAACGATTGTCATGATCAGGAAAAGAAGATGAAACTATAATTACGTGTATTAAAAGTGATTTTATTTATTTTTTTAACTTGATCTGACAATCATTCCTTTTTGTTTGATTAATGATTGCGCAACCTTCCTTTCATACAGGAAAATTATTAGGGTAATATGCACCTAAATTTTCATATCAACCTTCTTATATAATCCGTTCCGCCTTTCTATGGCATGAAGACAACTTTTAAAAAGTTAACAAAACTGTGCGCTAAGTCTCTAAATGATGAATTAGTTATAACCTTTCCATATCAGTTTCGATAAAGTAAGTAAACATTTTATGGTAGAAGCATTATAAGCTTTTATGTCAAAAATATTTAATTTAACAATGTTCACAATAGTTACTAATTCATTATTTTCATATAAATACTACTTTACGGTTTGTTTGTTTATTCTCCATTTGTTAATAGTTTTGGAAGAGCGTTATTTGTGTTGAGACTTAATTTATAGTGAATGCCCTTATGTTACATACAACCTCGACCTAAATGGGAAGCAAACTCAAGAGCTGTTGAATTGGATACAAGATCGAAATATTATTTCAAATTTCATCAAATGTATTTTATTATTTAAATGCTAAATATAATACTACATTTGTTGATTATATTTTTATGGATTGAAAAGTCTCCAAAAATTACATTCGATGATTTTTTAACCTAAAATATATCATTTGCAAATGAATAAAGTTGAAATGAATATTTATTTAAATATTAAAATATTTTCATTTTAATATTTAAATTATAATAATATTCCATTTCAACATTTAAATATGTTTTATAAAAATTAATTTAATTTATAAATGAAACTTAGTTTTAATGCTAATAATTAAACAACATTTTCAGTAATTTTGAGCAGCAACATTTTGATCAGTCTAGGGAAATTATATTTTATGAAAAATTATTTACATTAATGATTTCAAAAATGAGTGCAAATATAATTAAAATTTTTGAAAGCTTAATATTAAGAAAATACAAATGTGTGTTTAATTAAAAAATATTTATAGTTACTATAATTGACATTGGTACGTATTTGATGATATATATGTTGATATATCTGTTTTTAAAATATATATACTTTAACTTCATCATTAACAAAATTTTTATTTTAAAAATTTTATTAAAATTATTTTTATCTAACTTTTGCGTAATAATTGATAATATTTCAGTTATTCTAAAAATTAAATTCCATACTAATAATCTTTTATAATTATTTATAAAGGATTATTAGTATATTATTAATTCATTAAAGGCTCGTTTCTTTTATAAAGAAATTTCTTCAGGAATATAACAAATAAATGAACATAAAGCAAATGGTGACTATTTTTAATACCTACTATTAAATTAAAAAATAAAATATTTTTCATTTTCAAAAACAGTTGAGATATAATCAACACATTCATGTCAATAATACGCCCATATGGAGGCTTTGTAAATATATTTTATTGATTTAGTTATAGTTGATTTAGTTATTCGAGTTTTCCATTTTCCACATTACTTAGATCCAATATTTCAGGATTTTTATATCTATTTAATAGTATTATGCACTTTTTCAGAATAATAATAGTTTTATTTAGCATTAAATTATTTAAATCAAATCAAACTAATTGATATTGCATAAAGCATAACTTATATAATATCAAATAAATTCAATACACTCATTATTAATATCAAAATCCAAAATTCAATTATTATTTTGGGAATCTGTTATCAAGAATTGTCAATTATTTTCAAACACAGATAAAATTAAGGAGTCTTTCCTGCTTAATTGACAAAGTAAGAAATCACCAATAATTAATTTTCTGTATGTATGCTTGTAATATTATTTCTGTAAAATAATAATATTAATAATATGAGATTCATGTTTAAAAAACTTGATAAAATAAGTATACAATGCAAAATTTACCTAAGAAAATTTTAAAGAAATCAATTTAACTTATAAAATTTTTATTCACGTGGAAATCATGACAAATTTAAAAACTAAAATGAAAAATTTAAATGAATTGAAACACTTGAAATGTTGTTTTCACAAGTATATCAGCTCGTTTTGATTTATAAGATATAAATTACATATTTCATTATTTTACTAAAAATTGCATTACTGAATCTTTATTTGATCTGGATAAAGATATAAATTTAAAGAAATCAGATTCATATTTTATAAATCTCCGAAAATATATTAATATAAATTTGAAATTTCTGATAAAATTAGTAAATATATGTTTTCTAAGAAAATAAAGCACTAACACAATTTATTTCTCATTGGGAAACCTATAATATTCGATCACTTATAACAATACAGTTTCTAAATTTACCAATCAGAACCATTGCCAAATCCATACCTATTATTATGACAGTGTAAAAAATCGCATTTATAAGCACTTTCTTTTATATTTTAATCGCAATATTTGCATATATGTGTGCAACAAAGTATTAGAATAAAGACAAAATTCTCCGATTTAATATTTATTTCCTTATTTGTTGTCAGTTAAAAATATTGACATATGTCAGGAAAGGAGCTTGTTCATCCTGCGTGAACGGCTTTATAATTATTTATTAATTTTTAAATACTTAAAGAGGAAACTTAAGCTAATTATGGTATCCTCATATCCTCTAATGATCTGTCACTTTAGCAACATTTGAACAAAAGATTATTCAGAAAGAAAAAGTAAACTTTGAATTATATATTTTAGAGGAAAGAAATGTTATTTATTTTATGCACAGATTCAATTCTGAATTTTACTTATATTATATAATTTTTTTAAAAAGTTTCGAATTATTTATTTGAAAAAATATTTTGTTGAGTTTAAAATGAACAAAAATTCAGGGAAATGTGAACTTAGATTAACATTTACCGGATATATTTATCTGCATATTTTTCGAAGTAATTAGTTTACTATTAGTAAAAGTGTTATCCATTTATTTACAGAAATTAACTGAAACAAAAGAATAAATTGATGTTTTTAAAAATATTCTTGATAACGAACTGGTTGATCATTGAACTAACATTGTGTTATTAATTAGTATATTATGAAATAACAATAATTCTATCTCTTTTATGATTATTTAATAAAATAGTATTTCCTACAAACGTTTACACTTTATCCAGATCAAATGAATTACTTTGAATTATATTTAAATTTCCATTTCATTTTGACAAGTTATTGAAATTATGAAAAAGCTGGGGAATAATTTATAAATTATTAAAATGGTTAGACGCAACGGAGACAAACTCCTTAAAGCCGAGGGTCATGATGAGGCAATTTTACAACCGACTCATGATGCTTCCCAGGAATACTTTTCGTAAGTAATAGGTGATATCCTCGTTTCGCAAAGGAAAAAGATAACAAAAATCTCAGACACAACAGGTGTGCATTCACAAAGCACTGTTGCAATATCTGTCTACTATTGTTATACAATAAATATAATCTAACCTACTCCTAAAAACAGTGTTCTAAATCTAGATTAGTTAACGATGGCCTATTAGATTAAGTTATGTGGCTGTTAGGTTATTGTAAGCCATAAATTAAAAATGTATAACAATGTCCTTTCAATATTATACAATTATTTATACATTAGCAAATTTCTAATGCATTGTATTTGGATGTAATAAATTGCACCAGATGGAAATCATTCTGAATTTTTCATAATTATAGTTATGCATTAGTTTTGTTTAATTTTATTGGACTCCTAATTACACTCATGAACAAGCTTTTGTGGAAAAATATGACCACTGTATGAGCAACCATGTATATTCCTGGAGTTACAAAAAGTTAGTCTATTATTGTTTTATATATATATATCCGTTAACAACTAAAATTGTTTTGTCAAAATAATTACCTTTGGACAGTTTAAGTTTATTACAAAAATTACTTTTCTTTAGTGTATTACTTATATTTATGTATCAAAAAATTATAATTTTTTAATTAAATAAATCTTTTTTATATTTCATTAATAAGTTATTGCTGTCAAATAATAAAATAATTAGTATATCAAATAATTTCAATAAAGAATTTAATTTAAATCAAAACATAAAGATTAAGTCAATGTATTTCATTTTTTAATCAATTTATTCAAGTTTGTATGAAAATATCAGTTTTTTTTAAGGAAAAATTAGCTTTTCTCAATTCTTCCTTGTTAATAATTGACTTAATATATACATAATTCATAATTGAATTTTAAATAACGAGAAACAATGGAATTTTACATAAATGCTTCATAGATAGTGAAGCAGCTGGAATTCAATAAAAAAATCTCTTGATTTAAAAAAACTTGTTTTGCATGACAAAATACAAAAATTTGTTCTCAAAATTTATTCTATTTAAATTATATTTATTAAAATAATTTTTAACTTTAGCCACATCACAACTTTTCCTTATTAACAAGAGCGATTTTCCTATTTAAAGAAGCGCATTATATCACGGTGTTTTAACATCATATTTATTTTTTAAACTTGTTAGAATAAATAATTATTTAATGATTTCTTTTCCTTAACTGCAGGGAAAATTATATGTTTACCAGTTGATTAATTATTCATAATTTATACAAATGATTAACAAGAATAGACTCCCTAAATTCAGTATCTTTAAATTTTAAATGCAACATCAAGATATGCCTTTTGACAACTTTTTTTTTGGAAGTTAGTGTATTTAAATGGAAAAATTATAACTAATTTATTCATATCTCCAATTTACCTTTTATTTCCTTTTTCTATAAAGTTTGTTAACAGTTTTGGGAGACACAGAAAAATATGTATTTTCATAATTTTTTCAAGTAAAAATACTCTAATTAAACCGCAATACCTATGGAACACAATGTAATTTGCTGTCTAATGCTGCTAACTTTATTTTTCTTGCATTAGACTTTATTAAATAACTGAAAACGATGAAAATTAGAAGTATTTGCATGCATTCATTCAATAAAGATTTTAATATTGTTCAAGATACTTCATTATTGAAACACAAAAAAATTGTATACTTCATTCTTTTTCACAATTTTTGATGAAATATTTACTCTATTTTTGTATCAAAATGTGTAAGTTATTTAATTAAAAGGCTTATAAATGACAACAGCAGTTATATTCATTGCATACAAAAATGTATCTAAAGTAAGAAAACAATGACATAAGACGTTACTTGTAATCAATTAGAACAAAATGAGTCATAAATTGCGTGATAATTCCATTTTAGGTACATATTTAATTATTTTATTTTTTGATTTGTTACTATATCAATTAAATGTGACCTTATAAGTTCAATTGAATATTCTAAGTAAGATCTTAACTAAAAAGCTAGGTATACTTCTCTGTAATAAAACATCTAATGAACTATAACACTGGATAGTTAAATTAAAAAATTAATCTGCTTATTTCTAAAATATTTTATACGTTAATTCATTTTTATTCAATGTTAAGTAACTCTTGTTATTAATAATTTGAATTATTAAATAATGAAATATTTTAATGATGAAAGAAAAGGAATTATACACATGTGTCCTTTAGAATTGTTAAAATATTAAATTCCTATTTTTTCTTTGCACAATAAATAACAGAAATGCAATTTTAATTAAATATATTCATGTAACTTATATATTTTCATTAGTAAAAAAGTCACAGGATTAATAAAATACGCTTAATTATATATATTATTACAATATACCTTACCTTTACCATCACTGAAATAATAACTAGCATGTATCTGCTATGTGTCTGGAATGTTAATGCTCTTGCTTTCTGTTCAGAAGTTCGGAGATTTAACAGTTTTTACACTAAAATCCATGCTCCACGAAAATTGAAAAGTTTAATCAGCTAGTTAAACATAAAATTTTTCGCGAATAAGAATTTTCCTTAAGTTGAAAATAAAAGAATCAGAAGTTCATTTCTGAGTTGAATCTATTAAAGTGCAAGTTAAAAATAATCTTTTTAATAATAATTTATATATAAATACGAATAATTTAATAGTTTTCTTCATTTTTTAAAATGTCAAATGAATATCCAATGTATAATTACTAAACTTATGCATGAAATATTCTTTTATCAATCACTATAGATATGATTTACCAAGAAAATTATTAAAATGCAGTCGAAGGTCGACATTTTCTAAGATAACTTGCAAGTTTGCTTATTTTACAAATTTATCTTTTTAAAATAATATGTATCAAATATTTTCTAAATTTTTTCCTTATTTAATTTCTCCTTAGTCCTTATTTTGAAACCAATGTCACAATTGCATTAAGACTCATTTTTCCTTGAACAAAATTAGTGAGATAAAATCCCCTTAATATTCTTAAGGCAATTGTTTAATATCTTCTTATTAATCATTTTACACTTGATTTACCAAAATAAATCATCAAAATAAGTTCAACGTTCACCATTTCTTAAAATAACTTGCAACTCTCTTTGTTATAGAAATTTTCCTTTGTTAAAAAATATATATAAAATATTTTTTTCAATTTTTCCTTCAATTCTTCTTTAATCTTTCAATAAAGAAATTTTAACAGAAATTTCGAGTTTTTTTTTCCCCTAAACCAGATTAGTTAGCATTTGCAACTTGTAATAAAGTTTTAACATGTGTGTTTGTGTGTGTGTGTATGTTTTTTTTTTTTTTTTTTTTTTTTTTTTTTTTTTTTTTTTTTTTTTTTATTTTTTTTTTTTTTTTTTTTTTTTTTTTTTTTTTTTTTTTTTTTTTTTAAATATAGTATCTTTTTAAAATGTTACATATGATGTGATTATTCTTTCTACCTGCTGCTTTTAATAAGTTATTTTCCAAAGATTTGTAACACGACTATATTTCAAAGATGTAGCTATTACAAGATTATCTCATGAAGCTGTAAAATATATCTTGAGTACTCTGCAGATCTCTAACATATTGCTAGATTATAATTCAATGTAGCAACATATGTAAAAGTAACAGGAAATTCATAGTTTCACTTATTTTTCACCGTCAATTTAAATTAATAATTTTTATCTTTAGTATAAACTAATATTACTATGAAATATTGTTTAATATAAAAGATATTGTTTCTGAGACACCTCCCATGGTATTAATCAATGTCTTCATATTTAAATAAGGCAGAAAAAACAGAGTAAATTAAATTCAAGGATACTAAAACTCTGGATGAATGATTTATGACTATTTATAAAAATGTATAATGAAACAGTTGCATTAATTGTGAGTAAATCAAAAATTTAATATTGAATATAAATTAAGAGATTTTTCTCGTTGATTTAAAATCAATAAATACAAAGGAATAATTAACTAAAAACAAAGTATGGAAATTTAATTTTTGTTTCACTTAATAATTATGAGATTTTGAATATACAATTATATAAGTTAATTATAGTTACGACAATATGTAATTAATGCATGACAGTAAAAATTGATAACTTTTATAAATAAGCAATTTAAGAATAATTCAGTGCGAATAAAGAGAAAGAAACTAAGTTTAATGTCTCAAATTCCTTCGTAAATATTTTTGGCTTTAAAAAATCAGATTTTTATTAAATTACCAATTAATATTTGTATTCGTATTAGTGGAGATCACGATGGTTTATTGGCGAAATTGTAGAATCAATGTCAATCTCAGCTTGACTTAATTTGTTTATCTTTTTGTGTACTCTCGATGGTTAATTACATTATAACCTGCAAATTAAATTGGATTTCGAACCACTATAAGTGTATCAGTTCTATGTGGAGATGGAAAGAAAGAAATTGTGAATTTCATCAAATCAAAATCAAAAATCAAAGTGTTAATTATTCGGCTGCCAGTTCTGTATACCAACCCCAGTGGAAGACCATCATAATTAAAGGGCCAGTGAATGTTAAAAATCCTATACTTCCAACACTTTTCCCTGGTTTGGCATGAAGAAGAGAGGTGGTTGCCAGTACACATGGTGACCTCGTTACTTAACTATGTTCAAAATTACTAGACGCTTGCCTGTGTTTGGCGTCATTGATCGGAAGTTATATATAGGCATCGAAGAACTATTACGAAAATTTAAGCCTTAAAATACGGGAAATCTTCCACTTATTTCGGAAGGAAATAAAACTAACTTCCTAAATTTAGAAATTACAGGTTTCATTCAATTTGGGGTGTTTTTAAAAAAAAAATAATAATAGTTGCTTCACTAGTCGATTTCAGGTTATCCGAATGTCGTCATTTTTATGAGTTGACTAAAATATGTCGTCACTCGAAAGGTGAGAGTGAAAAGGTCTTTGTGCTCGATTTAGCGTTCGCTTCTCTCCGAAACGAGTTCGGTTTGATTTAGGTCAAGACGGGTAAAAAAAATAGTTTCATGCTACCTCTTCCACTTCCATGGAAACCCAATCAGATCACACCTTACAGCATAACAGGGATCCCGACCACTCTGGTAGCGAAAAAAAACGTGAGTTGCAGTCACTCCGTCTTTCGGTAATCGTCAAGGTACTCTTCAAAGTTCATGGTTACTGATGAGATAACTTAAGTGTTATGGGTAGAACAAGTAAGCATATAATGGTGTAAAGTTACCAATAACTGCAAGAATTACGCTGCCACTGAGAGAGTTGTTAGCACGAATGAATCGGAAAGTGTATTATTAAAAATATTTTTCTACAACATCATTTAAATAGTTATTTGGCAACAAAAAGTGAATTCATGTGATTGAGAGTATTATTGTCCCTAATTGTTTTTATTCAATGAAATTGGATTTCTGGTAAAAGAGGCAATATCTTTCTTTATATGAAGAAAATGGAATCAGCAGAATAGGAAAGAAAATTTTACTTAAAAAGTATTTGATTTTAAATTGTGGTGAGTATGACCAGATATTTATTGTAATATATATTCAGAAGATATTTAAGTAAATGGATAGCACAAAATTGAGAATTTTCTTTCTTTCTGATTTAAGTATTTCTATTGTTTAGTTTTCTTTTTGAAAAATCTAAAAATTTCAAACTTTATTCTTTTATCTATGACCTTTATACTTTAGTATTGTCATTTAAAGATTTATGTAAATTGACTTTTATTTTAGAAAAAACTAAAATTTTTCAGTAATATTTAATTTTTTGGGGACATTTGCTGTCTTAATCAATTAACTTAAACAAAAATAATCATATTTTTCTATGTAAAATGAAATAAAATATTCTACTCGAAATAATTATAAGTTTTAAGTTTATATATTTAATGACTAACAACACGTAACTGTTCAGTGTCCGTTTAAATATATATAGTTTTATATAGTTTCCCTAAATTCAGAATTATGTTAAAACTAAAGAATGCGATTTATTTATATAGTTGCTTTTAAGTTCGTTTTTATTTCTTATTAAAAATGATAAAGGATCTGCCCAATTCTTGAGTTTGCATTCGATTCCTAAGCAGGACGTGAATATTTATTTGTATGATTTCGAATTCCACATGAACACAAATAAATCTTTATGTTCAAAGACTTTAAAGTAACTAACTGAACTTTTACTCTAAATGTGATCTTACAAAGCAAGTTTTGCTAATTGCAATAGAAAATTTGGTAAAATGTTAAAACTTTCTTGTATAAAAACGTCTTAAAATGAATTTATGACCTTCTTAAGTAATAAATTTAAAATGTTTAGATAAAAAAATAGGAAATTTTAAGTGTTCAGTACAATATGAAATAGTACTTTTTAAAAAAAATTAAGTTTATTTTATTTACTAATTTACATGAATTTATTTTTGAATTTGTATCAATTGCATAAATTTTCTTTTATAAACATTTGTTATAGAAAATGTGAACTGTTAACGAACAAAATACTGATTTTTCCCTTATCTTATTTTGTCTCATTGATTCATAAATTCAGATTTTATTTAATAAATTGGGGTTCACATTTTCTGTTCTGATAGATGCACTACTTTGATTACAAATTTATTCACGACTTATTCTCAACAACCATAAAAATATTCGAAGTTACTATTTCTGACATTCATAGCTGGAATTCACGTGCCTTCAAACGTTACAATGTACCGAGGTCCGTACTCTTGCGTGTGAGGTGGTAATCAAAGTTCGAATCTTTTTTTATTTTTTCTTATGAGGAGATAGGAAATAAAACTTGTGAGATCTGGAATGTAGAGTTATTTTTCTACTCGGATTGTGATAGGGATCTTCCTTGAGCATCAGTATTTGATATTGAGGAGGAAAAAAAGTTGAGACCTTACTTTGTTTTCCTGTTCTCTGACATCGCTTCACTTAGCCTGAAACAATAAAAATAATTCACATGTCAATATCCATTAAATACTTTTTCTTTTCCTACAGGCTCTAGTAACATTTTCGTTTTTTTATTTTTCGTATTTCTTTTTTACAGATAATTTATATATATTTGGAGATCGTATATCTGTCACTTGATCATACTACAAAATGACGTTAAGTAAATTAGAAGATGAAGAAATGGACTATGTCGAAGAGGTAAGTTTTAATTTCAGAGTAATTTATCTTTCTCATAACTTGCATAATAGATTGCATTTATCATAGCATTAATATAATAAAATAAGTATTTTTTAAATTAAAAGTATCTTAGAACAAATAGTAATTCAAGTGATTATAAATATAAATGTGTAAAAAATTAATTATAACTAACAAATTAATCTTATAGTTATCAAACTAAAACAATATCTTCATAGTATGTGACTAATAAAAATTATAAATTACTTCAATTTAAAAAATTTTTTTATAAATTTTACAAATAGTTTTAGTATTATCTAAAAGAAATATTAAAACGATTGAATTTTGAAAACGTAAATTTGTTAATGCACTATATAAATATCGTAAATAAAATAGTTTCATATCTTTAAATTCCAAAAAAATTATAACTTAATTTTAATTAAAAGATAAATTCATTATTATTTAGGATGATAGAATTTTCAATCTTTAA
Organism: Latrodectus geometricus; assembly: GCA_026290005.1. Taxonomy (NCBI): domain Eukaryota; kingdom Metazoa; phylum Arthropoda; class Arachnida; order Araneae; family Theridiidae; genus Latrodectus; species Latrodectus geometricus. The sequence goes on along the minus strand of JAPDSC010056576.1, from coordinate 148,628 downwards.
TAAAAATACAAGAAATGATGTACACAGTATTTAATATACACTTTGTTTGCATATTAAATGAGTAAAAAAATTATTTGATTCTAATATGTAGATGTATTCAGATGCAAGTACATTTAACAATATTAAAGGATATTTATATTATTAAATGATAGTGTTAATGAAATTAATTTTATTAATGTAATTTAATAAAATAAAGGTGTGTTGAAAAACCAAGTTCTAGAATTTTTATATTTAATTTTGATGTATAAATCAAATCAATAGTTAGTGATCTGTCCTCCGTTTCAATTGTTCGTAACTTTAAATCCCACTTTGCTCCAATATAAATGTGTATAATGGCTTACAATTTACTTTACATCCCCTTTTTTATTTCAAAATCATTTCTTGGACTGCTTGTTGGTTTAAAATAGGTTTTAAAAAAAAGTTCAACAAATGAAATACAGCAGCTACATAATCAATCTTCAGTAATAGGTCTGACAAGAAAGGTATACAATTTTTTTACGGCAGTATATTATTTTAAAAAGTGATTATAATATTTATTTCTATGTAGCCATTGACCTACGTAAATTTATTAGTTGAATTATTATATATAGTTATTCAATATTTTTAAATGAAGCATTTTATTTTAAAGAAGCAATTATACTGCAATTTCAATACTTGAATTACAGAACTTTTTAATAAAGTGGCAAATCAAATATTTACAAATTATTTCACTGTTATTGTAAAACTTAATTTTTATTCAAAGCACCTGGAATAATTAGATAATATTCAGATTTTCATTATATGAACCTTAAGGTATTTTAAGGACTTCACTAAACACATAATATTAAAGAAGGCAGACCTTTAATTCTAAAGTATTAAAACAAGGACTGTAGAAATAGATGACAGGATCGATGAAAGGAGATCGAAAAAGATAAAAGAATCGATGAAAAATGAGCATCAAAGCAGCTATCTAAACAGATTATCTCCTTATTGGTGAGGATGGCATCGCTGATATTGACCTTCAAATTCGAAAGAACGGAAAAACTACGATATTTATGAGTTTGTAATTTTTATCAAACAGTTATAGAAAATTTAAATGGTTATTTGCAACTTAATTAAGATTTTTAAAAATTTAACATTTTTGGAGTTCAGGTGTCATAGCTATGAAATTCGTGAATAATTACTCATTTGAAATTTTTGAGAGAAAAATATATATGAAACTGGAAAATATTACAGCCCTCAAAGAGTGATTCATAACATTCTTAAATGATCTTTAGAAGGTGAAAAATGTAAAGAAAGTTACAATAAGCTCTAAGCATCGACTATATGTTCTATTAAGCATCTTCAAATAAATAAAGTAATAAAAAGGTAAATACATTTATGATAATCATGTGTAAAACTCAAGTGAAAGAAGATCTATTCATAAATAAACTTTCAAAATGTTTGAAAAGTTTTATTAATAAATAATATTTAATTTAATTTTCCTTTTTCTTAATTAGGATGAGTGTGTATAAACTTATACAGCTGAATAACATCATAGAATATACTCAACCTTATGTTTATGGAATAATAATTTAGTGCTTCGTTTTTTATGATCAATGAATACTAGTAATGTCTTACATTAATATAAAAAAATCGGTTCAATGCATCATGTCTAAAAAACAGTTTAGAGGAATATTTTAATTAAATTTTTTTGATTAATTAATATGTGTGATGGTTCACAAATATGATTCTAATTTTGAAAGACTTCAAATTAACTACGATATCCTCATTTATATTCCATATGCAAGACTATCAATTTTCCCCTTGTAGTGATGCATTCCCACAATAGCAGTTCAAAAAAAATTATGGCTTGATTTTATACACAAGTTAAAATTTTATATGCATTTATTGCCATAAAATTTCAAACTACTTTTTTAGACTGGAAATATATTTTCCAATAGATACCTCAGAATAAATTTTACTTATTAATCCCTTACATAAGTAGGAACATCATATCAAAGTCTATTCAACGCATTCTGTGAATAAAGGGTTCTACTTAATTTTTATTTTATGTATCTGTGAAGTTCTCATGATAATGTCATCTCCAGGATAGTTGAATAACACAGCACACATTCCTTATAGACGTCACATTTATTGCATATTAAAACACAAACATTAATTTAGACATTTTTCCACATTTTTAAAGAATATATATATATACACTTTGATCGGGAGCGAGATGTTTTGATTTCATCTGGTAATCAAAACAAACCGACTCTTTTCTATCCGACACGACTGATCCATTTTATCACCGTGTCTCAACCCCTCAGAGATAACGAAATCAAAAGTTCTAGTTCTAGTTAACTGACTTTCACTATATTTATATAAAGTTTGTTTCATTGCACGTGCATCATTGAATTTCTCGTCTGTCATAGAAAAAATAGCTGCATTTCAAGTGCAAGAAAACTAGCATTTTAATTATGCTGTAAAATATCAAAATTATTTGTGCGACCAGAGAGATGAATTTTGATTACATTTTAATGAAATAAGAAACAGGTAAAGAACTTCATAATTCTTTTCAGAAATAATATGTGCAAATCGGAAAATATTAAAACTTTTATATGTAATATAAGCTTAACTCAATGAAAATACAAGGTTATAAATTCAAGGAATTCGGGTATGTTTAACGATTGCAAAATTTTATGGCCAACTCATTCCATTTTTAAACTTAAAATCCCTCCCCCGCATTTTTGTAGGGTATATAAAATCAGTTCGTTAAATAAGCATGGAACTTGTAAAATAAATATGTCTTTATTTTATTATTCTCTGCAACTTTTTGCTGCATTATGTGCAAATAAAATTGTCTGTAAAATGTAATTTCATATTCCTAAATGTATGTTAAGGGTTATAAATTTCGGAGAAAATTCAGTGTTCCTGCAGTTTTGTATTATATTATTTGCAATTATTTTCTAATGCTATATTTTTTTCTGGAATTCATAGTCAGTGCTGTAGCTAAAATTGGTTTGTTTCTATAATTGTTCATAGATTAATCAAATGAAGATCCGCTGATTAACAAAATATCTTAATAATTTTTTCTTAGTCTTACAGTTTACAGAGACTATTCCTCTAAATAAAACAGTCATTTATGAGTGATTTTGGATGAATAATCACTGCATCACGCAGTGCTTCCTTGTATACATCAAATGTTCAGTTGGCTCGTTTTACAGAAATGAATAATCCACTACTCCACAAACCTCTCTGCTTATCAAATTTTCAAGTTTGCAGCCAAAGCATTCTAAACTTCTTTTCAACACCTCATTGAACCGAATTGCACCTTAGGTATGTTTGTCTATAGTGGTTTGGAATCCCCATTAAATTGTATGTCCTTATCTAATGACCAAGTGTGCAAACAAATGACCGTTGAACAATGAATGCATGCTTACCACATTAAGCCGTATCACATTTCTGGATCATAGAGAAATCATTCTTGTATGAAATGTGTGATCATATAACGTCAATAAAACTAAGATTAAAACTGACTTCAAAGATAACCATTTTGATACCATTGAGGACTTCAAACTAACCCAGTATCGAAATTTCCGAAGGTATCACAACAGAGTTTCCATCATTATTTCTAGCAACTGAAGAGCTATAGAGGATGAATGGTATTCCAAGAGCCTTTGTTGAAGGTGATTAAGAATGTGCATCTGTGTGTGCATTATGGTAATAAAAAATTACGACAAAATATAGGGAAATTTTTACTGTCTTTTCTTGTTACAAAGAATAATTATCAAAAAAGCTACTTTTTTGTAAATTGAAACAATATAAGTTTCTCTCTCTCTTAAATTCTATTTACTGAGAAAATTTAATCATTTTAACTTATTTCTTTAAAAAATTTCATTTCTTGGAGGGACTTCATGATTTATAGATTAATTGAAGGGAATAAAATCTGAAAGAAAAGGAATTATGATGGGCACTCTAATATTAGTTCAGTTCTGTTTACTTAAATAATACTCAAATTCAAAAGTTATTTTTATGTTAAATACATACTTATATGTAACTATTTATAATTTCTCAGAAAATAATTTTACTCTTAATTTATAATCGCACACTCATTAAATTTATAATTAGAAATATATCTAGTTCATCTCTTTCCATGACCATGACCTCTAAATTTCCCAGTTACTTCTAATTTTCCTCCTTGAACAACAGTTACCTTGATATCATAAGTTGAATTATTTTTCGAAGTGATTTCTGAAGATATAGTAAAACAGGGGCATTTCAGTATCGTGAAATACTTTCTTAAAACTTTCAAACGGTATAAAGTATTCCTAACTGAGGTTAAAACAATTACCTTTCAGTAATAATACAACAAAAATGCACAAAATCACACTTAAAATGCGATGAATTAGTAGATTGCTTATCACTTTCCTTATATTCTATTGTCTTTTTTTTCCATGGCAAGAAAATTTCATCTTAAACTACTTCAAATGCTAATCAACTGCAATTTTCAAATGATTTATATAGATCTCGTGATGAAATACGACTTCCTTTTTAAATTATGGCTATTAAACTATATTTCAACTAAGTCTATTGTCAGTAGGACATTTATATCCCAATTTGGTCATTATAAAAATTTTATATTGCTCTGCTTACTCATCCTACAAAAAGTTCAATGTTTTGATTGTCATTATATGATATAATTTTATATGTCATATACTCAGTTTAAATTGAACCAAAGCAAAGATAAGAGTTTCTCTCAATCAATATTTGTCATTATGTTTAATGGATTTAAAAATTTATTTAAAATGAACAAAACTATTCCTCCTAATTTTAATTATTATCCTATTAAAAGTTTTCTATCCTAAACAAAAAAATTTTAAGAAAAAACCTTAACATTATAAGGTAACGAATAATCTATACGTTCATAAAAAAAAAATCAAAAAAAATCTACATAAACTTACCAACGACAGGTATCAAATAAAATTGATAATTATTAATGCAAATAATGTTTTCTTTAGAATCTAAACAATAATAGTTATAACCTTGTTTTTTTTTTCATTTATCAACAATATAAAATAGATAGGCTATTTAAAAAATTGCTCAAAAAAATTGCACACAAGTATTATACAAAATTTTCTGCAGATACAAAAAAGAAATACTTAATTGATAGCTCTTTAATTTTAAATTCTATATCTCTTGAAAAAAATTCCCATATCATTAGTTAGTGACTAGAAACTTAAAATAAATTCAAAAATTTAAATCTAAGCTTAGTTAGATTTTATGTGCAACACTTGACCCCAAAATGTCAAATCAAATTGAACGATTCAATATTGTACAAGATGCCATTACATATAAGTTCGTTTCGTTGAAATATTATTTGTAATTATATGTTGAGCGAATGTCTTATTGTATGTTATTAAATACTTCTATAATTTGAAATAAAACTGAGTTGATATCTGTCTTTCATTTCAGCTTCAAAAAAGGTTGAAAGGAATAATGAATAAAGATATGCACGATGACAGAGGAATGTTTCTTAGATTTCTTCGAGGTATGTTATAACATTCATGTTAAGTTTTTTATATTTTTCTGTATGTTCTTTCCTTCGTGGATTTGAACCCAATCTTGGGTTTAGTAATTTACAGTGATTCGGAACTGTAACTGTAGGTTACGGTGTGCAAAAAATTACCGTTTATCGAAAAATAAACCAAATCAAGAGTATCTATTATTTCTACATTTTTAAGCACAAAACAATCTTTCAAAATGTATTCCAAGTAGCATTACGAATTATTTCTTCGAACTCATATGAACCTGTTAATATTCATTTTTAAAAAAGTAAAGATAGAAATGGAAGGAAAAAGAAATTTAGAAACTTATAAAAATATTTTCTTTTTTGAATAAACACTTATTATTTTTATATTTCTAATATAAAATAAAACTAAAAGTAAATTTAATTTTTTTAAGAAATAATGTTTCCTTATTTAAGTAAAATTCATTAATGGATATTTGACGAATTAAATGTCAACTTTTCCAAAATTTAAAATTTCATTTTTTTTCTTAAGTTTCTTTTGATAACGTTAATAATTTAATCTATCAAAATTATTCTTTCTGATATAAAAAATTTTACAGTGAACTTTGTTTTGAGATTTTAATTTATGTAAAAATTTATACAACAAATTTTGAATACCTTTAATCAAATAATGCATTCCATCTTTTAATCAGTTAGTCAGGTAGAAATGTATTGTTACCTTAAAAGCATATTTGCATGTGTTTCATTGATCAATAGAATGATTATTTAAGAAATCAATTTGAATGACTATTGTCATTAAGTTTTATAATTTTGTTTGATTAATTTATGGGTCAAATATAGAAATTTATTAATATCAAGCAATGATTTTTTGATCATATTTATTTTATTGCTTCATTCCTATTGTTTCATTCTTGAACTTATAAAATTTTAACATACAAGAGTAGTAAAAAATGAAGATTAGTGGAAATAACTATTTTAAATTGCAACATAATTGCAGCGTAATTTATTTAAACTATTAAATAAGAAAATTAATAAATTATATTTTTCCATAGTATGAATTTATTAATGGTTTAGATTATGAATTTTCTTTAATAGGGTTATCAAATTAATATGTGTAGTTTAACTTAAAGCGTGGTTATACAAAAACCACAATCATTTTCGCAAAAGTAGTTTATAATTAATTTTTAAGTTGGTAAGGTACTCAATGCTGTTGTTAGTTTTTGGTTAGTTTTTGATTTATTTCAGTTCTATGAGACCTTAGTCTAATCGAGAGAAAAAGGTAAGATTCTTTCCATCATAAGATGACAAGCACCTAAAGATTTTTTCTCCAGAAATATGGTTCCTTATAATACGCAGTGTTTGACAAGCAGAAGATATCCAAACATAGCTTGCCACACCACCAAAAATATTTCACTTGTAGAATATTGTGATGAATACCCATTTTATGTTATTTTGTTCCCATTAGAAACACGTCGAATTTTTGTCTTGGTTAAGCTTAGAATACATTACTCTTTATATAACAACGCCTTTCATAGATAGACCACTATGGCCTTAGAAGTTATTATAAGGAAAGAAAACTAACTTACAAATTTTATTTTTATATTATGGTAAGATAAATTTATTCTATTTTATTTACTATATAAGCTTACTAAACTTGTGATTATCAGTTGAATTGCGTTTTCATTTTGATTCTTTTATGACATAATTTTAAAATTGATGTAATTTTTTTCTTCCTCTAGCTCGAAATTTTGATCTTAAAGCGACTGAAATTATGCTCAGAAACGTAAGTATTTCTTTTATGCTTCCTACAATGCAGTATTATAAATATGCATTATGTATATTTGCTGAATTCATATTTATAACAGCAGTAATATCGATTACGTTGTAAAGCAATAAAATTAGAGATTTTAAAATTGTAAGGAACTATACAACTTTGATTTGTTCTTTGCTGAAGTTTTTCATCAGTATTATTTTATCTTTATCTCTCAGTTAGTCAATCATTTATAAAATACTTGCATAAATGGAAAAACTAAAAAGGTCTTAAATTATCGATATTGGATTTCTTAACACATTAAGAATTCTATTATCTGATAACATAATTGCTTATCATAGTAAATTAGTTTGGGTTAAAATCTGTCAACAAGATACTTCTGTTCGATTAGAATTCATTAACCTTCAGATTTCTTCACTTGATATGCACTGCGTTTTGAAAATTCTAAAAATATTTATTTCATGAAACTTCAAAGAACTCCAATACTAAGTATGTATTATATCATAGTGTGAATTAATACACATTATTATGCATTGAAACTATTTGAAATAGTAATTGTAGAAAATCTTAAAAATATGAATTTTGAAATTTCAGCAAATTATTAAGCATGACTTTTTGAACTTCATGATTTTTTTCATTAATCAAAAAATTCAATTTATATTAACGAATAATCTTGTATTTTTCTAAATGTGTTTAAGTTTATTGATGATATACATTCAAAAAAAGAGAATAGTGTCGAGTATTTATATTAATTTTCAACAATTAATTTGTATCCCGATTGATTATGGAAAAAAAATCCTCCATGATATAATGCCTGATATTTGTGATGATTGTATTTTGAATATTTCAATAGTTTTTCTTTAATGTATTAAACTTTAGATTTGTAAATTGTATTAATTAACTTAGCAAAATTTTGGACTTTTTGTTACCAAATTTGAATTTAATAAAAACATTTCAATGCATTTAACAAAAATAACTAATGTTTGCTCTGTCACAACTACTTGTTTAGTTAAAATATTTGTGTATGTTTGTTGTTAATTTGTTTACTTCTTTGTATGGCAATTTAAGCAAGAGTTAATCTCGGCGATCTTCCACAGAAGAAAGAAAATATGTTTGACTTCTCATTTTAAATTAATTTTAAAACTTTAACACTATTTGTATTCTATCAATAATTGTTCCACAGTTTTAACTAACTAATGAATGGATATTACATGAAAACAATTTGTCTTTTTATACAATAAAACAAAATTTAAGAATTCATTCATAAAATGCAGAAGAAAAACCCTAATTTACAAAGACTGGATGTCTTACGTTTACTGTCGCTATTGATAAAATGTCACTAATTTTAAAAATTAATTTTGTATATCAAATTAGTTTAATAAAACTTTGGACTACTTACTATCATTTTACTAAACGGGCGAATCTAGTAAATTTTAATTTTATTTAATCTGTTTCTCTCTTTAAAGAAAAAAAAACTAAGTTTAGTTTTGTTGAAAAATGTGCGTAATTTATTAAACTTATTTGCTTATTTTCAGCACGTTAATTGGAGAAAATTAAATAAAGTGGACACCATTTTAGACTGGCATATTCCAAATGAGGTGAGTACTATTATTTATTTCTTCCTTAATTACATTTAAAATCATAACCCCGTTTTATAATTTATTTAATTGTAATTAAAATGTGTGAAATAAATCAGCTCAATACAAGAGATTTATTCAAGATAAACTATGAATAATTTTTCTTATGCAATAATTTATTTTTAGCAATATAAATCTTTTATTGCCCTAAAAGTGTATCATTCAAATAAATGACTTTAGAAACTTTTCTTCACTTTTAAAATAATACATTATTGTAGAGCTAGTGAAAAATCTGTTTAGTAATAAACTAATAATATTTTTAAATTTCTTTCATACTTAAATTTTAAAAAAAATTTTTACTAAAAAAACCTTTGGAAAAATAAATAAAAATAAAATTGTCAGTTAACTTAAATTCAAAATTAAATGCCAAGTTGAAATCTGAAATGAAAAAATTAGGTAAAACTCATTCATATTTTTAACAACAATAATTATGAGTATTAATAATTACTATCGTTTTTTAACAACAATAGTTAATAATATTAAAAAAGAACATGCAAAAATTATTTCCAATTATGTATGCGTATTAAATTATGAACTAATAAGGCAATTTATCTATAAAGTACATTTCGTGAATAAATACTTCCTTGAGAATGTTTTTTGAGGTACCGCCTTAGAGATCATAAAACATAAAATCACCTTCAAATCGAAAAATTAGTTTCATTTTCAAGGAAAAAATAGCTTTAATGCCTTTCAACTTTAAGCAAGTTTATTGCCCTTCTAGAAACTAAACATGAGAAATGCATTGATTTCATTGAGTCATAACTATCAGTCATTGCATCAGTTATCAAAAAAATCATTTTGAAATGGTTTAGTAATCTGCATGATATTTATGAGTGTAGAATTATCAACTCATGTATAGCAAAACCAAAGTTCTTAAAGTTTTTAACTTCTTATTTTCGACAAGTACTTATCATTTTCATAAGTCTTTTCTTAAGATTTTGCTAAATATTTCTATTTAACATTTTTTTATTACGTCTTTTTTTAGAAATTCACATTTCAAAAAGTATGGAGATAATTTTTGAATTGGAAAATTTATATATAATATCTGAATTTTTTTATTATGAAATTAATGTTTTCTTCATTAAAAATGTAAACTATAAGAGTGATATTTTTTAATTTGGATCTTCATTGCAATCACCAAACATATCCAACAATGTTTATTCTAAATGAACTTGAAATTAAAGTCACAAACATAACTTGCAGTAGATAGGAGAGCTTATTTTTATTTTAAACAAACCTGATGGTATGTATGGTATAATTCTGGGATCAATTTCAAATTAGTCTAATGTTTTTTTTATAAGTTAAGAGTCATTTAATTTGAAAAAAACATGCTTAAGAAAATTAAGTCAAAATTGTTTAATTACCAAATTTGTGGATAAACCTGATTTATTTATATAACAAGCTTCCCCAGTCACTCATATTTTAGTTACAATTTCTGCTTCGATTCGCTTAAAGGATAAATTGCAATGAGCTAGAATAATAAGGTAACTAGAAGTTGGGCAATCAAAAGCTGACGTCACTCGTTGACGCTAATTGTTGCATTGAAGTCGTGAGAATATGGTAGTGGTTTCAGATATCCTTTATGA
>JAPDSC010056576.1:122479-133143 GCA_026290005.1 Latrodectus geometricus | reverse complement strand
AAAAAAGTGCAAGCTGTTCACTAAAGTTTCATTTCTTTTATTCGTCACTTTTTTTATTTTGTATAGACTTAACATCTAGTATTCTATTTGTAAAAATATGCTAGTTGCATCCTTTCGCAGCAGCGGTTTTGATGAGCCATCATTGGCTTTTGCAGTAATCAACTTCTGATCAGAAATACATAAAAAGATCAAAACTAATTTTAAAAGTATTTCATAGTTCTGTCGTTTTAAAATAGAAATTTTAAAATATTATAAATATTTTCTTTGTAAATACCTAAAATATTTACTTTAAAGTAAGTTTTTAAATACATTAACTAAAAAATATTTAATCTTTTGAAATTTGAAAATTTTCATTAAGTAAGCTTTCAGAATTATTATAAGAACTTTTTTTTCACACAAAATAACTAAATAAACCCGATACGCTATAGTCAATTCATTTCGGTTTATGAAAATAAAATTTTTTTTATTCTTTACTATTTTTTCAATATATTGTATTTCCTTAATAAATGTATAACTCAAAGACGTAGAAAACTTGGTAATCAGTGTTTATTTTAATTTATTGCTTGTTAAAATATTTACATTTCATATTTTTGCTAATTTACATCTTGAGAGTTGTAAGGAATGTGCATGAATAAAATAAAACTCCATCACATAAAATGCTTTGAAAAATAATTCTGCTTTCCCCGCATTTTTTCTATTAAATGGAAATTTTAGATAACTGAAAATATGTATACTGCGATTTATAATACGGGAGGCAATAACTTTTATCTGGTATAATACAGTATATGTATAAACACAAAAATTTTCATAAGCAGTAACAATATCGAGAAATAGTGATATTGAATATACTCACAAAATTCAAATATTAACTACGTGGTTTTTATGATAAAAAATGAAATAGCCCTGTGTTTTTATTGTACACCTATAGTTTAATGATACATTTTTATTTCAGCATCTTGGTACTTCACAATTGCATTTGCAGTAATTAAACCTATACTCACTGGTCCAACATTGCAGAAGATAAGGCTTTTGGGAAAAAGTAATGTTATTTAAAATTCATTTTCATAATATATTTTTATGGATTTCATATTATAGAAAATTAGAATTTATTTCAAATAACATTATTATAAATAACATTTAAAGTTAACTGATATAAATACTCGTATATTGCTCATGAATATATAGTCTCTTCAGCTAGAGTAGTCCTATATGCAGTTCTATATAATATGTATACAATACTAACACTCTTCACATTAAAGTATTCTAAATTATTTGAAAATATACTAGCTTTTATGAATTAACAGAATTTGCTCGTTTTTCTATTTTTAAAAAGAAAACCGATTGTAAAATTACTTACTTGTGAAGAAACTTCTAAATGTTTAACAGAAGACAAGGAAGAACAGGGAGACCATTTTCATAGAGGCCTTATATAAAATCTAAAATTTATGGTATGATGATTCTCTTCTGATGAAGCGTAACTAAGAGAAGGATATGTCAGCCCTATTGTTGATCTATGATTTGACCATGATTTAAAAATTACAGTTGTGTTAAATGTGGTTTTGGTCTGAAAAAATTTTAATAATTTAGCCAACTTTGCGTGTAGAGTGCAATACTAATGGAAACATTAAAAGAATAAGTTTTATTAGTGACCATAGAAAAGATCAATTTTTGTTCACCTGCACAACTTGTAAAATTGTTCTTTTTCATGGCAACAATTGATTAAACTCAATACCAACGGTAAAACTGAAAAATCATCCATGTTTAGGCTGTACAGAAGTAGTAACACTAGAAGCATTTTAGTCTCAAGTCTGGGATTTTAAAGCATTCACTATATGTCATGTCAAGCTTGTAGAATACTTTTAGGATATTGTATCTATTGAGAGAACGTTCTAATACACGAAATCACATTTTCAGGATTGCAATTGAGTCTGATTTCATTTTGATGAATGACAAAAGAGTCTCCAGTAGAACTATATGAGCAGTTTTTTCTGAAGTGAAAATATGGATTGTGTCTAAACATATCTTCAAACCTAGAATTTATTGAGAGTGTTTAAAATATTCTGAGGTGGCCCGTTGTCATTAGCAACAACCTTCGAAGAAAATGCAAGGCTAGAAATCCATGTTGCTGAAAGAGTGGGAATAGTTGTCGCAGAAACACATAAACTGCCTTATTTCTCCTTTTATACCAGCTATCTCCCAGAATGTGCTTTGGCTTGATACATGTCCCTCCAAACTAAGTTATTGACCTTACATTGGCAGTTTTTTTATTTTCTTGAAGGTTAGTTTTGGTCATATTACTTACCATTTCTTTTTCAGCTCTTCCCTGAATTATCTCTACACTTCGAAACAAAATCTTTCGTGTAATAATTCTCGAACTTTTTTAATCTTTAGACTGTTGAAGCAAACATGTAGCCAACTAAACAGAGATATGAGTATAAATCTAGTTTCTTCACTCGGTCATCTAATATATACATGGCTGAGCTGATAACAATATATAAATACTGATTTATTTATCTTATTCATTTAGCTTTGAATTGCTTTTCATCCTTGTCTAAATGTTTTAATCCTTGTTGAATAAGAGGTTTTTTGAAAGTGAGGATCACTGCTGGATTTACTAGAAAAACTTCATAAAAAATCAATGCCATATAAAGAATTCAAATTAGTAAGCTGTAGTGCTATTAACACGTGTTTGGTATTGTAATATATGGTATATATTTAAGCAGGTGTGTTCGCTAGTTTAATTAAACGGAGCAATTAAAAATCTGTCATGTGTTATTAATAGAGCACAAATATTAGCATTAAATTTTTATATGCTTTGAAACATGCATTTTCATCAAAAGATATCAAGCTTCCAGCAATTATTCATGAAGCATTTCTTCAATATGTAAAGTGAAATATTTTAAATCATGAAGGTGAATTATTTAAACTCAAAAATTAAGCCATATTGGTGTTGTTGTTGTTGTCGCATGCCAGCCAGGTTGGTAATGTGGGATGCGCTGCTCCACTTTTCCAACTGAACCATATTTGGTGTGGAGTCCGACTTCCGCAGTGCACACATGCCATAGGTACCCGTTTATAGGGTAGGCAACCATTCACACACAAAGAAAGGACAAAGACAAGAAAGTGAGAGAGAAAGTACAATCATGCCCTGGTCCCACCAATCTGTAGTCAGGTACGCTAACCACTAGACAGTTTGGGCGGCAAGCCATATTTGTATATTTAACATTAGAAATTGAACAAGCAAGAGAATCAAAAAATCGCTCACTCAATTTTCAAATTTGTGTAAGTAATACTTCAGGTTGGTCAGAAAACTATTTTAATCTTTTTTTGTTAAATTATTTAAGCACAAGCTTATTGTATTCGGCTTACAGAAGTGAATAAGTAGTTATAGAAGTGGATACTCAAATCTGAATTTCGAACATTAATGCATTTCGATATTCACTCTCTAGTAAGATATTTATGTTCAATTACATTTAAAAAAAATAATTGAGTTATGTTAAAAATACGTAGGGAATGCCTTATGTTTATGAAAAAAGAAAAATTACTTATGTCTCATAAATTCAAAGTTAATTGAACAGAAAAAAACATGTATGAATTAGCAAAAAAATCAATCCAAAATATCAAATAAATATCAAAGGGTTTGCTTGAACATTGGAAAACTTCGTTTTGTAATTTTTTTAAAAAAAAAAGTTGGTTTAAATAGTATTGAAATAAACAACACAATAACTTATTCTGAATCAACAAAAAGGTGGAATTTCTAAAGAATCTTTAAAGCTAAATTTGAGAAATATTTTACAATTTATTAATAATAGTGTATGTTAGTTTGCTTATAAATGATCACCTACTTTTAATTCTAGGAATTCAAAAGTGATATATTCTTGTATTAATTTCTCATATTTTAAGATGTTTTCACTTTAACGTATACACCTAAGCATTTAAAAAAATCAAAATTACAGTTCGATGCTTCAATTTACTCTTTTACAGATGATTATAAAGAAGAATTACTCGAGCATATTGACTCAGATGAGCTACCTGCTTTTCTCGGTGGTACTAAAACAGATCCGGATGGCAATCCCATGTGCAGATCACTTGTAAGTAACTCTGTTTTCTAGCTGTTTGTGTGACACTTATAATCAAATAACATAATTTTTTCATATGTGTAAAATTCAAAAAGATATCCAAATGTTACGCAAGTAACATTTTTCGTTTTTAGAGGTAATATTATAATTTTTACATTTTTCAAATTAGTGTAATAAAAATTATACATATATCGTATATATTATTAAATTTGTATGAGAAATATCTCCTGTAATAAGTTATTTTAGACTAAGGATATAAAACTTGATGGTTATGTTATAATATTTGATGATCAGGATTCAAATGAGATTAGATATCTTCAATAAAACTGTTTAAGCCTTCTTTGCATGATATTTTCTTTATTGGTGAAATTAATCAAGTTGATATAATTGATGTTCAAAATTAAAGGAAAAATGGTTAAAAAAAATCTTAGTATATATTTGTAGTAAAAATTTAGAAAAAAAATATGCTAAAAATTTCCATCATCATCCAAAGTGAGATCATTAGCTTAGTACTAAATAGAAATAAAAGAGGAAAATATCAGAAACACGTGTTACAAACCTTTCTTCCACTCATTTTCAATTTTTGGCTATAGAAACTCTAATATAATAAAACAAAATTATAAATGAAATCATACGTTTATTGCAACTACAACAAACAGCGGAATGAGACAACTTTAAGCTCGTTTCACTGATAATGACACTTGTTTATTTTTGACAGCTATGTTTCTT
The DNA here is from genome assembly GCA_026290005.1 of Latrodectus geometricus. NCBI lineage: Eukaryota > Metazoa > Arthropoda > Arachnida > Araneae > Theridiidae > Latrodectus > Latrodectus geometricus. The sequence continues at coordinate 128,335 of JAPDSC010056576.1, read as the reverse complement.
TTTATGCAATGGACATTAAAAAGGTATCCAAACACGATCAACTTAAAGTGAACTTGTTCTTTTATATAATTTTTGGGCATTATGGGTTATGATGGAAATTTTCACCATTATGCAAAGAAGGGTTAATGAATAAGCAGATCATAAAACACTCATGAAATTTATTAATAATTTTATATGCATTTTAGATACCTGAAGGCGGTCCTATTCCTGAGAGATATTTTGCTGTTGATAACAAAAAAGACTTTCTTAAGAAGCCCGGACTGAAGAAAGTAACAGTCAACCGGCTTTCGAAAATAATCGTGGATGTAACCATAATCAAACCTGGTGCTGATCTGGAGTGGGAATTTGAGGTAAAAGGAAGAGACATCGCTTTTAGTCTGTTATACAAACGAAATGCTACTGATGAAGATTGCGACGAAATTATGCCAAAACAGAAGATAGACACCACAATCTCGACTGAGTCTGGGATTTACAAATGTGAAAAACCTGGTTTGTGTGAGTATATAGTCTTTGTTTCATTGTAATTTTTAAATACTTTTGATTTGTCTTGATTGTAAAACACAATTTATCGTAGATTCTGTGCCACTAAATATCTACACTGTGATAATTATGCACGAATTGTTGAACTGAAACCAATGGGGGATAACCTTTCAGCTTCCAGTCCTACTTTAAATAAAATGAGCGTACTTGAAACACGCATTAAAAAAAATAAGTCAGCATGAGATAGTTAGACTGCAAAAAGCAATTGCCAAATCGTTTCTTCTATAATTAGCGAGCTAACTCTGACATCATTCATGGGCATTTAGCTTCTTGTGGTATAATTACAATTCGAGAATAACTGACTTGGAAAAATAGCAAGTAATAAGCTTAGATCAAAACATTGTTTTGCGTCATGAAATGAAATTTTGAAATCCCGAAAATTTCCTTTAATTATTAAATCATTAAATATTAAATTCTGGATTCTTTTATTTCCGTTTTAATGTATTTTTTATCCTCAAGGATTACGAGATCTAATAACTCTTTTTTAACAATACAACCCACGGTGGGCCATAGCTTGCTGCATAGTATTCCTACAGATAGCTCAGTCTCTAACTCCAACTATCCAGTTAGTCCTTTAAAATCTTATGGTCATTCAAGACGTCATCAATCCACATTTCTTCTTGGGCTAATTATAAATACTGTAATCAAATTTCCGAAATGAAACAGAGCCTATGTTAAATTACTCAGATACTAACATCCTGATATAAATTCAATTCCATGGAAAAATAGGGCTGGTAGCCATATGGTTAGTGCTCTTGTCTCCTCTTCAACAATTTCTTGTTTTAATTCTCAACTTGGATTTGGATGTTGTGGTGTGGTTCGGATTAAGTCATAGATCCCTGCGTAATAAGCCCCCTTGTGCAGAAAATGACCGTTGAGCGACAATCAAACCAAACTAATCCATTGCATGGAACTGTTTTTGATTACATTCCTGGCAAATATTCTGTGGGAAAACAAAATAATTTTATATGAGCCAACACACCACGCTCTCCTATTCATATACTAGATTCTAATGGAAAACACGTACATGGCCATTGGGGGAACATTGTAATTTAGGAAAATATTATTTACATAGCTTTGCTAAAAATGCTGCGTTGCACCACAAATATAATTAAACACAAAATATAATTAAAAAGTATAGCTCAGCTAAAAATATTATTATGTATGACAGGTAATAATAAAAATATTATAATGTATAATATGTATGACAGGCGTAAAGTCAATGAAAATAATTTTTTTATTTAAGAATTTATTAAACAGTGAAGTCTGAACTCCTTTCACATTCGCTTTCCAATGCATTTCTCGTCAGCAGCGTAGTTGGAAAATTCTAATCGCCTTAGTGAAAATAAACTGATGAAAGGCAAATCTTTTCTCAGCATTTGCCAATTACATAAAAGGAAAATTTCCCCAGGGAATAATTTCGCTCTTGATGTCTTTTTATTAATGGAGTGACACCTGAAACAAAACTGGTTTAGAAATTAAATTATATTGATTATCATGAGTTCTTCACTTTTTAATTTGGTATATTCGTAGATCTATCATTTTCTGCATGTAAAACTTGGTCAGCTTAAAACTCTCTAGAGTTACGCAATATTTTCTAAATATGCATGCAGTTTTCGGGTAAAATTTTTGTTCCGATAAAGCTAACACCATCAGAACAGAAAACCAAATAGGTGGTGTTTTTTCCGGAAACTGATATTTTTATATGATCATTTTCAATACAACTTTAAGATATTTTATCAATTTTGATTGTTGTATAAAATTTAAATCCGTGTTCATCTGTAATCACTTTTATTTCAAATAGCATTCTAATTTCTTAAATTATATTTCAGATATGTTACACTTTGATAACAGCTATAGTTGGATCCATCAGAAAGAAGTTTATTACCGAATTCAAATCGTCAATCCTTGTTAATGAAAATGTCCTCTTCATCACTTATATACTGGGTACTACACTATATTAGGATAACAGAATTAAGAGATGCTAAGAGGCTTTGATAAATTTGTAGCTAGAGCTTGCTTTTAAAATTGTGTATATTTCATTTTAGTTTTTTAAGATTTCATTGTATTAAATAATTCATTAATAAATATTTTTTGTAAAAATATAACTTTCATTGCATAATTTGACTTGCATAAAGTTCATTGTTTTTATTCAATTCATTTTTTAGTACTTGGGTATTATCGTCACCGCAGCATTTTAAGACAAACAAATTTTGAAAAATTTTTGAATTACAAGTTTCTACTTAAATTTTGGAGAAAACTTAGCTGCGGTAATGATAATGTGCAAGTATGGTTCTTTTATATAAAAATAAACTTTATTTAAATTAGGGAAAAATTGAGAAATTTTACATATTTGTCATTGAAAAAATTATTAAAGTTTTATCCGATTCATGTTCAAGCATTTTAGCAGGGAAACTAATTTCAATCATACAAATTAAATTTAACCTACTGCATACTGATATACATCAAAAGTAGTTGACTAAAGTATATTATCAGGAAATGAGTAGCTTAACTTCTGAAGATTGCTGTAAGATATTTCACATTTGTACCCACATGGTTTATTTCTCGGGTAGACTAAATAGTGGACAATAGCCGGATATAAACAATGGGAAACGGAGAAAACTTCTAAGTTACCTTAAAAACAAGTTAGTGTGAAAACATATCATGTCTAGTTTAATTCGATGCTGATTATTAGGGCTAAACTGAAGACTTTCTTTTCTCGAAAACTTGTTGCTATTACTACAAGATAAGCTTCGATTTAGAGTATTTTAACACAATGAAACATATAACCAAATAGCTGGAAAATTGTTGAAAACATCTGAATTTCCACCAGTTAATATTTTCCAACAAGAAATAGTCATCCAAATTCATGTATCGCAATGGATTAAATTTGATTTTATTTTCCTTTGTACAAGATATTTCTTATACATAGATGATACCAAATATGCTTGTGTAAAATATCACAAGCAAATTAGAACATGATACATTTGAGAAAAATGTAACAAATTCCCGAAGAGTCGAGAATTGTTATCAAATATTTGCATGCGACTCTGCTTTGCCTTTTGGGAAGATTTTTCAATGACAATGAGTCATATTCACGTATCATCAGTGACGCAAAACGAAAAACTCCCAAGCATTTCCTTTTTAATTTCAAAGCAGCTTTGCATTCAGAAAGTAAAAACGAACATGGAATATTTACAAACATTTCTATAGCTTTGCATTCAGAAAGTAGAGGGCAATAACCATCCCTCTCAAAATTCCCTACCTGAGGCAGAACACGAGATATTCTAGTCCAAATACCACGGTTCTACCAGTATACTAAACTGAGCTCACTTTAAGTATTTAGTTTTTCTCAAGTACACACACATTTTGTAGATTCTAATTTCTGATAAATAAATCATTTTAGCAGCTACACAAGCAGGATATCATGGTTAATTAATGGAACAAAAATATTCACGGAAACATTTTTTTGGTTTGTAAAAAATGGTGTAACAGCTTAAAGCAGATTATATAAGGAATTTTAGCATCAGCCGCAATAGTTGCCTTCGGGGAAGATTTTTCATAGGCCGTATTTACATTTCATTCTGGAGGAAACCCGGAAAATTACCAAACATTTATCCCGAGTGCTTAAGCTCTATCAGTTAAAAGGTAACATGTTAATCAGAAAAAGTATGCTAATACTTTCTCCAAAATAATTTTATCAATTAGTTATCATATATTATATAAAAATAATTTAAAAGTAATTCAAAAATAATGAAAAATTTTAAATGATCAAATTTTATCGGTTTGAATGTATTTTCGCTTGGGTTATATAACCCATTTTAGCAATAAAATTTAACTTGCTCATAATGGTTCAATGAGAACCATAATACTCGAATTTTACACATCTGTTTTAATTAAAATTAGCTTTTAATTGCTAAACAAAGTTAAAATCGAGAACTTAATTGGACATTTTACTGCAGTAATTAATAAATTATCTTTCAAGTGAGTAAATAATTTCAAATTCATATATTATGAAGTAGCGTGTTTGGCATAAATGTATTAAAATATATTACTACTTTTAACACGCTACTTTTAACAAAAAAATTGTCCACTTTACTAATAAGTCTGTAAAATAAAAATATTATTAAAATCGAAACTAATTTAAGATTTAAAAGTTATAATGTATTTAAATATAAGAAATAACTATATATAGCAGAGTCAAGCTTTCCTGTATTATACGGGCATTAGTTTCTTGTGAGAAATATGCATTTAAATTTCACAGAAAATTCGCTATTTAGGAAAATATTTACTGTTTGCTTAATATTGTTCAGAATGATGTTATGCTTAAAAAAATTGTTACACATATAAATCAGCTAAAAGCAAACCCAATGAGAAACATAACGTTTAATAAAAAAATTATTAGTTCTAAAAAAAAAGTACCTCTTTCATCCATATTCTAATGCATTTCCTATCGACTGCTTGTTGGGAAAGTTGAAAATACCTTATCTTATAAAGGGTAAAAAATTACTTTTCTAAGAAACAAAAAGTATTCTTTTTAGTGAGAAGAGTTCAAGAAAGGTGTACATTGTAGTATGTGGTAATATAAGTTCACATCAGCAATAATTATGTTTTAAATTACAAGTACTGTGAACAAAATCTCAACATGAAAAAGTTTCAAGCTTGAGAGCAACATCTTGACATGAATTTCATTCCATTTCACGCTCACCCTTCTATATTTAACCACGAACACTTTATTTAACAAAATTCAGTGATTCAACAGTATAAACATTTTTTTAAATACGTTATAATAATGCAAGAAAGATTATCAAATCGCATGAATTATGCGATACAGGAAAATGTTCCAAATAGGTATTCCCATGTCGAGGGGAAGGGCTCTACTTTCAGAATGAAAAATCCTGGGTTCGAACAACAGGAAGATGAATGTGGCACTGTCTTTTTCGCAAACGTCTGTTGGGTGGTTGCTTAGGAGTTTTTCGGTTTTCCTTTTACGACACGAATAATGCACATTTTAAGCGAAAGGTTCCAAAATATATTAACAAATTGGATATTGAAATGCTTTATAGCCTCAGACCATCAACCGGCCCTCTATAAGGTATCTAAAATTCACAATTAAATATATAAAGAATATGATTTTGGCCTTCTAATGTTTATTTTTTCTTAGGCTTTCAGTTAAAATAAATGTATAAAAATGCATAAAACTGTCAAAATTAAGGATGAATGCTAAATTTAAAAGTTTTCAAATTTGGTCATAATATTTTCATAATATATATTTATCATGAGTGTACATAAAAAATATATATTAGAGGAAAATAT
>JAPDSC010056576.1:103311-122379 GCA_026290005.1 Latrodectus geometricus | reverse complement strand
TATATATATAAAGTATATAAAGTTATATATAAATTCTATTCCTATCTTAAATTCTATCGTAAATCAGGAGATGAAACCTGTACAACCTATACAAACAAATGATCATGGCCTTGAAAATACAAAACAGATTATATAATATAGGTAATTTTGAAGTATCTTTTTACTTGTCACGTTGGTTGAGGAGTTTAATAGTTCTGTGCTTTTATTAAGAGAACTGATCACCAGAAAATACGACAATGTGATTTATCATAATCCATGTGTCCTGGAGTATATTATGGAAAGTCTCAAATTCGAGTGAATTCAAACAAATATAGCGGATGCCGTTAATGTTGTCAGGAATGTTTTCTCAAATCGAGTCGATTTAAAAGAATAAGGTATGTTTGGCATTCATAAGGACAAAGTCAGTAAGATGCTACCATAGTATACAATGACCGAAATATTTCCTGTTAACAACTCGTTGAAAAACGACAATTTAAGCTATTCCACCAGAAGTACAATTTTTTTTCTTTATGCTCGATAATTTTTAACTTAAGTATTCCTTATGACTCCAATTTTTAAGAATTGTGTTCAAATTAATGATTTCATTAAACATTAATTTTACACATTTTACGGGTTAATGTGTTAAACCCAGAACAGTATCCACATTTACTTGAATTGAAAATATTTACTAATGTAATAATATTTCATAACATACCCCTAACTGACAGTCATTGATAACAATACTGTTAAATATTAAGTACTTCATTTTAATGTAATGGTATGTATACATGTTTTTACTCTTCATATTTTAAAACTCAAGTTGAATACATTTAATAAAACAGCCTTTTCCCTCTGAAAAAGATAAAATCAAAATGAATGTTACATTACACACTTTATAAAATCATCTAAAAATATATTGTGTTAATTTACACTCAAACATCATTTAAATAACTGCTGGAAAATATAACTCGTCTTATTTATAAATACTCAAAAGTGAGTTAAAGTCTACTTCATATTACGTCATTATTTAAAAATACTCTTGATTGCACAACATGAATGTTACTAAGAAAGGTTTTTTCCTAGGAGTAAACATCCCGAGATGTGGCCATGGCTCAAAAAAGTGGCTGCAAATACAACACAGCTAGTATAGCCTTACTTCTTTTACTCCCTTTTGAAGTTAAATTATGGTTTTATTTTTATATTTTTAAGCAATAAAAAATAAAGATAAATTTGAAGTCAATGCTATTTAGTTATTGTTTTCCATAAACTAAACAATGTAAGAATATTAAAATTGCTTACTTGCATTAAAAATATAATTAACTTTTTAAATAGGATTTGATTCAAAATCACTAAATATAATTATGAACAAGAAATAGGTAATACAAGCACAATCAGTAGTAAATATAAATACTTTCCAAAAAAGTAAAATATTTTAAAATAAAGTAATACATAAATAAAAAGATATTGCTTACAGAATAATACTAAATTTTGGAAAGTCAAAATATATCATCTCTATTAAAAAAGGAGAAAAATAATATAATTAATATTTTTACATGTAAACATTCAATACTCAAAGATTCAAAACCTGTTATTTTCTGTTACTTCTAGCTGTTCAAAGCTCAATACTCATAGGTTCAAGTTATCAGATGCTAAAACTCAAGTAATTATTGGTCTGAAAAAATAAGAAAAGTAAAAAAAGATTTGTTATATGAAAAAATACAGATATTAGCAAAATAGCCTTTAGTAAAACAAACGCTAAATATCATCAATGAAATTATAAATAATACTTATTTGTAAAATACTTTCCAATAAAGATGATAAATTCTATTAGAAAGAAATACCAATAAGGTATTTCTTTCAAAATTTAAGTTATATTCAAATAAAATTAACATTTTTACTATTCAAATAAAATTAACATTTTTTCTAGCTCTTCTGGATATGTAATAAGTGTCTATAATTTGGACCCTAAATAGTAGAAACTCTTTAATTCCTACTACAGAATAACCAAATAAATAGCTAAAACAATAATTAATAATCTCGACTAACACATTTCTTAAGGATATCAAAGAACCTCACAATTAAATATTATATGATATCATATTTGCATGTTCTTTATATATATTTACATAATGTAAAGTAAATAATTTATTCATTAATGTTGTTATTTGTGAGTATATTTTTTTATAATTTTTAATTTTTAAAAATTAACTTCATTTGTAGCATTCATAACATTTTAAACCTAGACAAAATGCTGCTGCCATCTATGATAGAAATTATGAACCTTAAACTTCAACAAAAAAATGTAATTTTAATTCTCGTAAAATTTTTGTTTTTATTATTTTAAGAAAGTAATTATTTTTATAAAAAGTTAATTGGTATTTATAAAATATGTTAATATATATTTACTTAATGGCCAAATTTTAACTTGATTTGGAATCTGAAACAAAAAACTCTAATTTTACGATTTCTGTTATTTCCTTTTACAAGAGTTCTTTAAATAAAAGCTCGTAAAAAAATAAATATAGATAAAATGCTGCATTTAGGTTAAAACATTTACTGTTTGCACAAATAAAAAGAAATTAATCAACTAAATAAATAACAAAAGTGTTACAAATTTTCGAAGTAATGACGAAAATATTTTTTTAAATTTTAAAAATAATTTTTTTTTAAGAAATATTAATTTAAAATCAAATCTATTTAACTCAACAATAAAAGTAATTATTATTTATAGTTTATTAATTTTATATAAATAGCCATTATTTTGGGGGATTTCAATTATTAAAAAATTTCTAAAATCACTTTATGTATAATTTATTGTATATTTTTAATGTCTTTTTGAATAGAAAATGCCAAATGTATATCATCCAAACAATTTTAATATGTATTAAAATAAACTTATCTAAAAATAAAGTTTCAGTAAAGAAACTTTTATTAGTAATCTTTATATAACCGATAAAAATAAAAATTTAAATGATGATAGTGTGAGAGAAATGGGTGATACGTTATATTGCCAATTTAAGAATAATTATAAGAAATTTTTCGTGAAAACACGTTTTACCTTTTTCTTTAAATTCGATCATAAAATTTATGTTCTAATCAAGCAATACGTTGAATGTTTGAATTTTTTTTTTTTTTTCTTGCACATATGTTTAAAGAATATTGTGACTAAGAATATTGTAAATTAGATACAAATACCTTTTATTTTGATTTTGAAGATTATTCATATTTGTTTATTTATTTTCTCGGAAAAATTTTATATTATTTTATTATAATTTTTATACATTAATCAAAATAGATACTGAATAATTATAAATTTTCATTTAAATAAATATTTATTAAAATTAACATTTTCAGAATTTGAAACAAAAAATATCTGCTTTCAAGGAACTACTGAATGCTTCAAACTAATTGAAAAAAATAAAACTTTTTAATTTTTTTTAAGAAAGATGGGGGTTTAAGTTTAATGATTTTTTTACATTAACTTTTACAGTTACACTATAAGATCAATAGTTATGACACCTTAAATATTCTTAAGATAATTAAGGCTTTTTTTTTTATATTTTGATGCTAGAAAAGACAGTTTGCTTCATTCGTGACAATTAGAAACAAAAATTTAGTTTTTGGTGAACTTATTTTAACAATTTTTTTTTAAATAGCTTATTCTTATGAGTAACCATTCTTACAGTGTTAACTAGACTAAATTCGAAGTTGAATGATTAATATTGAAGTCTATATTTTAATAGTTCATGGGTTCAATTCCTACCTTTGGTATGGATGTTTATAATAACTAGAAGTCTGTTTCAAATTTGGATTATTGGTCGAATTAGTAGTCATCTGCAAAAAGTGAAAGCAGAGTGCCAATCAAACCAAGCCAATCTACTGAGTGATTAAGCACTTTGTATTTAATAATGACAAATATTTAATTACCTATGTCTAAGTAATTAAAAGAACCAACTTAATTTTTCCAAATATAGTTTATTACTTGATTATCTCTATTGCTACTTTCTCAGTATTATAAATTTTAAAGTATTTTAAGGAAAGAGACAATAATAGGTATTTCGTGTCGTTATGGGAAGGTTATGATTTAATTCCTGATCCATGGAAAATCCATCGTCCACTGCCTATTTCGAGTTTCGAGTGCAAATATGGTAGGATAAGTTTGCAAAGAATAATTAAGGGTTGGTACCAAAGCAACCTTATAAACATGACATTCTAGAAACAATACATTTGTCAGTTGATGCTTGGGATGATGCTAAAGGATTGAAAATATCGAGAACATTTCAACATGCAGGTGTTATTGAAGAAACCATCGTAGCTGAAGGAACCCAGGATAATTTAACTGATATCTTCAGCTAAAGGAGTCATTTATGCATGAACTCCGACACAGAATCCCTTTACTGCTTGAAATTTCTTTCGAGGGTATTTTGAATATAGACTCACGTGTGATATGTACGGAAGACATAATAGAATATAAAATTACTGAGAATATATTGAAGGAGAACGAAAGGAACCGAACAAGAATAAAATGATGTGACGATGAATAATGTGACGTCTGCAAAACAAGCAGCTGAGGGACTAACAGAAATCAGTTACTTTATAGAGAGAAAAAACAGCAAAATGCTTTTATACGTTGATAAAATGTAAAGATGTAGCTTTTAAATTTAAAAAATTAAATATTACTTTTCCTGATTTTTCATCAATAAAATTAAAGTATGTATTGTTTTTAAACATGCACTTATTTTATAATTTATTTTACATGTGTTTCTAATAAAAATGCTAAAGAATACTTTTCTAACAGTATTTTATTTATAATGAAAAAATAGTTTGGTAAAAAAATATCAGATCTTAATAATCTAATACATAATTTTTCTATTTTGTGAACAGTTTTACCTGTTTCTATGAGTTCGTAAAAACGAGAACCTACTGAAGCAAAGCAACAGATGGAAAAGCAAAAGATAATAATATTGATAACAACTATTTCTTACTTATCCTTAAGTTATATGAAAATAAAAATACGTTTCACATAAAGAAAATAATCCCATGATCAATATTTTAATTTTGCAACGCAAGGCGAAGGAAACCCCGCACACATGTGGTATCCAATTTAATGGCATTTTGCGTTATCACTGAACCATTACAAAACAAAAGTTATACGGCCATAAAAAGCATTTTGATATCGCTTTCAATTACCCAGTAAATATGATATAATAATGCGTAATAAAAGCGTAAGTCAAATTATTCATATACTACGGAATAAGACGCATACAACCATTTCTGTATGTATGTATGTATGTCTAAAATTTAATGGCCGATGATAGGTGAAGACTTTATATCCGAAAATGAATATCTCCTGGTATGCAATATGCACAGATACAGCATACTAGGAGAATATGCATGCAAAATTTTATTATTATATTTATAACATCTCAAAATTAAATATATATAATGAATTTATATGCATTTGATTAACTGATACAAATGCACAAAATAATACGCAACTTTTACTATTGCCATAAAATAAGCATTATATTTGTGGGTAAACTTCAAGACAATGGAAAGGTCACTGGCTACAGTCCTCAAGGTTAATTCCCTTTCATTGTCAAGAAAACTTCATAAAAGTTGCATCTTTGAGTGCTTTTAATATAGCGTGCAACTACCAATAGAAACAAGTTATGTAATCAGGTATTATACAGCACGCTATTGCGAATTTTACTCTATCTTCTCAGAGATATTGCTTTCACCGTAGAGCAATAAATTGTTTATAGTGCGTCATAAGAATTACTTTGAAATATTTGAGATGTACGCATATAAGAAGTCACGGAAAAATATTAAGAGTTTAATTTGAAAACATCAAATATTATATACTAGCAGACAAACTTTTATTTTCCAATTGCAAATTTTTTAGTACCGAATAAATTCTGGACGAAGGAAAAGGAAATGACTCAACAGCTCTATTATTTCATAGTAAAATTAAATTAAGAATGGATTCAACATCTTCAATTAGCATTTGGGAATGAGGCACAGCTAGTTCTACTGTATTCATCTCTGCTTACAAAAAAAATTCACAAAGTTCACTGTTCTCTTCTGTGTGTTCTACCATGACAGTGCAACTTCTCATTCAATAAATTTGTCACAGTTGAGTTTCTTGAACAGAAACACATTAAAGTGATGAAACATCCACTCTTTTCATGATTTAGCAATGAATGACTTTCAGCTACTTTTTAATCTAAAAGAGGAATTAAACAAATGTCATTTATATTTCGAAAATGAGACTAATGTTGCTGTAAATATATTTTTTTATAAATTATTATTAGAAATAAATGGATTGAGACATCTAATCTTTGGAAAATTCGCTTGCAAAAATGCATTGATGCTAGAAGAGACTATTTTGAGCATACCAAAAACTTCATAAATATAGTTTTAAGAATCTAGCTATCCCTAAAACATTTCAATGGGACGCTCGAATAATCAAGAACAATTAATATTGTTTGATTATTTTTGTGCAAGGTAAATTGCTAATATTATTTATTTTATGGATTTTGTCATGATTGTTCACATGGGTCATATAGCTTCCAGTTTGAAATATGTACTGATTTGCAAAATTAACAACATATGCTTTAAAAGAACTCATAATTGTCCCCATTTTAATAATGTTAATTGCCTTAATCCACTTGACTGACAAAGTCATTGATCAAATCCATGCACCCATGCAGGTCTTGATGAAGGGAGTGAGGTGTAGCTTTAGAAAGTTCAAGACGTGAGGCAGCAATGATTTAAGTCTGACTTTTTGCCTCATTCCTGCAAAGATCTTAACTGAGAAAATGGTTGGGTCTTCGTAATTTAGAAGCAGGCACCAAACTGAAGACTCTCTGACTTCATCTCTCACCATTTGTGTTGGAGTTCGAGCTCTCTACCTTCCGTTAAAGAGAACAAACTCCCTAACCAATCAAAAATCTATGGCCAAACATTGATGATATACAACCCTTAAGCAATAACAAAATAAGGATTTAAATGCATTTCAAGCCTTTATCAGCTTTTCATTCTTTCGAAAAATTTCTCAGCATAAAACAAATAAGCTCACATTTGTTGAAGGGAATTCAACTCTAAATGAGTATAGCAAAAATAAAATTCACAAGTAATCTAATTAAGCTTTTGATTTTCTTTAAGTCCAATTTTTTAAATCAATCATTATACAGATCAAATTATTTAATAAAAGAAAAAATTTTACGAAAGCGATTGAAAGAACCTAATATTTCATCATGCAATTGATTATCATCTCTGATTACCAAAATATCGAATTAAATTTCTCAATGTTTTTACATTTTTTGTTTTTATTATTGTTTTTAAATTAAACACTTCACATATTGATTATTTCCATTCATCAATGACTAACATTTACAAATATTTTCACGTATCAATTTCGATATTTTTACAAGTTAAAAAACCTTACTTTATTTTTTATATTTTCTTGAAACTCGGACTTACGAATTTCGTTTTCAAAAAAAGCTAAATTGCATTAAAAATATCAAACTTTATATAAATACTTACTTTTTATAAAAAGGCACTTGTGCTTTAATCAAGTGATTAAAGGAACTTCAAACTTGCTTGCGGCTCATAATTTATTGTAATCTTACTTGAAATACTATTTGAGAAAGTATAAAAATAAAAATAAATTGTTAATATTTTCACATGATTTAATAAAAATTAAAAAGAATGATATATTTTATTTTATCTTATTCGATACATTGTAATACCTTAATCATCGTATGTAGAAAATTAAATAATTTCAGTTGTTATAATCAAGAATTCAATAATGAAATTCCATACCACAAAAAAAAGAAAGGTTTTATACTTCAGTTCAACCACCTTCTAACAAAAGCAAATGGGTATTGTTTTCCTATATGTTGTATGCATATTTACGGGGTGGATTCTTGACAGTTTTACGAACTTATTTTTTCTTACAAGTAAATACTATCTATTATTTGTAAAAAAAAGATTTCAAAAAGAATCATATATCCGTTTGATTTTGTTCTTTTGGCATTCTATTATCAATTTCTGCACATGTAGACAAATTTGATCCGAATTTACTATTTATGGAAAATTTAAAACTATTTCAAATATCCATACAGAAGAGAAAAATCAAACTAATGAACTATTTAACTGAAGACAAGACATTATATGACTAGATAAAAGTGATTGTTAATTTATTAATCAGATACAAAAACTATATTAGTTAAATAAAATATTCAAAGTGCCTAATAAACTACTATTAATTACTTATATTCAAAATTTCTACATAAGACTTTATTCATCAATCATTTTTAATGATATTTTGTTTCCTTTTTGAAAAGCATTTTAAATAAAAGTATTTTTATATGAAATTCATAATATGATATATTTCATATATAGTAAGGATATGCGGTACTTACGTATTAACGCCACCGCAGCTATTTTCAAGCCAAAACTTAAGTAGTAGTAGTGCTTAATCTACAGTTCAAAAATATCTTTTACTAATTATAAGTTTACTTATTATAAAAAGAAATTTTTTGATTATAAGGAATTTCTTTGAAATTCAATCGGCTTAAAAAGCTGCAGTGGTGTAAATACGTAAATACTGTATTAATCTTAGAGTAGTAAATATAATAATATTTGATAATAAATTATACGTGCATCCACGTATCTCTTGACTTCTTATAGTTATTCAAGTAATTACAGATTTTATCTTAAGAATGGTGAACTAATTAATTTTGAGTTATTAAGGCAACAGAGGTCCAGCTAATGTTGAACTATCATTTATAAATGGATTAATCACAAATTAATTTAAAAATTTAAATAGTTGGATTATTTTACATGAAATATATTTCATGTTAAATATATTAAAATTAAGTTGTTGAATTGGAGACCAAAGCCCTGATTATTCTCCTGCAAGATTGGTACTTTAATATAATGAAATAAAATTAAGTATTTTTCTAGAGAATGGCACACAACTAAAAGCTTTTGCAAAACTTTAAAGAAATGAATAACTCCCACCCAAAAATTAATTTTCAGCAAAGTAAAAGCTAATGACTTGAATATGGGTCATATTTTTTTTTTTTTAATTTCTTAAAATGAGTTAGAAATGGTCCTGATTTATCTCTCTCGAAATAGTCCGGATTTACCTATCTAGAAATGTCTTCCGGTGACAATGTACACATCAAAACTATCTACAAAATATCTTCAAAAAATCTCATAAAAAATAATAAAAGCAATAATTACAAAATTTAAATTATGACAAAGATCTGTAGCTTTGCTATAACTCATATTTTAAAAAGAAATTCCAAAAATTTATAGCAGATTCAGTTTTTTGGTTTGGTTTACGCTCTAAAACTATTGTTTTAATATTAGGACTCCTTTAAATAGATTTCAGAATTAGGGTGTAGTGAATTGCAAGCAATACTAAATAAGTATTCTTATGTGAATTAGGAATCGAACTCACGAACTGTAGCAGGTTAAACCTCTGGGCTACAGCTACACAATTCGGACATTCAAATCTTTCTCATGGAACGATATTTGTTATGACTGTTAATCAGATTTAAATTGGATCTATTTAACTGAACCCATCAATTCAAGAAGTAACAATACAGCTATAAGCAATAAATAAGTATATTGGCATTATTAAAAATATTTAATTAAAACATACATAAATGGGTTAATATATAAAATGCAGTCTAAGAACACATTTGCTTAAAATATCCATTATATTTGGCCCAAAACTCTATTTGAACTGATCACAGTTTTGTATATGGAAACAAAATCCACTATTTACAAGTACTTGAAAAAAGTAGCCAAGATGTATGAATAGTTTGAACTTTAAATCAGATAACCTAATCATGAAAGATCACTGTGTTCAGTCAAGACAGACAGCCACTATTTGCTGACAGATTCATAACCTTGTCATCATTTCATTTAATTACCAGAAAAAGAGAAATCATAGCTTGGAAAACCAAAGATTGTTTGTTCACATTTGGCATTTCCTTGAGCACCTTTTTTTCATCACGAGATTTCTCAGAAATAGTCCACCATGAAGAAGCAAGAAATTGACATACTCAGCAGGTGTAATAAATGAAAATGGAATTTTTTGCGCTGTAATCTTCTTATTTACTAAGGCTATTGTAAAAATTTTGAGAAAAATCACAGGTTTTCATATAGGATTTTCTTATAAAATGTATCAACTTCTTATTAAAATATTTAATGTGCATGAAAATATTAATTATTTATAAATGTTTTGTGGAATTGAGATGTAAACAAATATATATATTATTCATTCAAGAATTTTTTGTAAAAAAACAAACTAATTTTCTAAAATAATTTTAGCTTTATCTGTAAAAAATTTCTTTTAAACCGTAAATTAATTATTTTAAATTTCATTGGGAAATTAACAAAAAAAATTTTTATTTATTTATTTATTTATGAGATCATTGCTCATATTTCGGTTTAATAAAATAGACACTTGTTTTTAAGAACATCTATTTCACTAACACTCGTGATTTTACGAACAAATGGCGGGCCCTAACAGGTTCCATAGAGGTAATGATAATTTTAATCTTGGATATGTTTCATTATAAACTTCGATATTTTTTAGACAATGATAATTTTGAGAATCGTAGACTGACGTTTCTATTGAAAAGTCCTAAGTCTTTCAAACTGAGGATAACTGCACTGCTTATGTTAAATACTTAATTACTTTTAAGCAATTTGAGAGGAATTTTTCCTTTATAATCTTACTCCCACTTTACGAATCCTGCAATAGAGTATAATCAATACCTTTGGGTGCACATATTGAAAACCTGTTTTTGCTAGAAATGGCCATGGTTTGAAATCACCGAATGAAATCGACATTTTAGCCGTTTGCAATGTACTTGTCAATCTGAGGTTTAAATAAAATGATATCTTCGTCATTTTGACTAGCAAATTAGACTTTATCAAAGAAACCAACGTTACTAAAGTAAACCAAAAAGTTTGATAGATAAGGACAGACTAATTTTCTTCTCTCCCCTTAAATAAATGGTGAGGAGTTATTCATACACACACCCACGAACTTCGACAAAGGAAACCATTACTACCAGAAATTTCATTTCAGGAGTTTTTGAATATGGAATGAATTTAAATTTAAGAAGTATTGGATGATTAAATAACGGAAATCAAAATAAATGAAAATAAAAACTTTCAGTTATCACTTAAAAAGGAAATGAAGTAATGCTGTGACCATCTGTAAAACAAGCAAATGAATAATTAACAGGATTATTATTTTTTAAAAAAACAAAATAGCGAGAGTACACACACACATTGAAATAATTTCTTATACCAAAAAAACGGAAAAATGTTTTTAATGTACATTTTTGAAATAAAGAGGGTATTCTTCACCGAATATTTCATCAATAAATGTGAAATTTAGAGTTCCTTTGAATTTTATTTTGCATGTGTTTCTTATATGAGGGATACATGATAACTTTTTCATATTACTTTACTTATGAAATAGAGACGTTAGGTAAGAAATATTTTTAAGAACTAAACTTTTTTTTTTCTGTTTTACGAAATTTCGAATTTGAGAACTATTTTACCAATCCTTACAAACTCGCACAAACGAGCGTGTTCTGAATTCGTAGTTTCGGATAAGACTGTAAGTATGAATGCTTGGATACCAGGAAATGGACAACCTTAAGATCTACTGTTGTAATAAATATCATATTTTAATATTCACCGTTTAAATTACCTTCTAGTTTGATAATTTTTCATGGATAGAGGGCCGTACTTAATCCTAAACGAGGAAATCTGAAAAATTCCTAATTAACTGGATTGAATGATGATCACTTTGGTTATTCCTTAGAAAAGTTCATCGCTTCGATTCACATCCCAAACGTACATGATTCAGCGATTTTAAATCCACAGTGAACTACAGCTGCCACGTGTCGTTATATTATCCTCATGTAAAAAAAATGACAAGAGAGCGAGAAAGAGACCAAACTTTATTCTTGACAGTTTAGTTTTCAATATCTTATCATTAAATGTATACAAGAAATAAAAAAAAAACGTTCATATGAAATCTACTTTAATAAAGGGATGTGTTACTAAATTAATACAATAATCTTCCGGATTTCCATGGTTGCGGAAGTAGCTAGAGGTGAATAAACTATTAGGAAGTATGTGTGTAGATGTATAGATAGTTAAATAATATTTTTTTCATTAAATGGAACATTTTTTTGACTTATTTTGATAGCAATGTAGAGCAAATTCAATAAACAAAAATGGAAAATACAAACTTCATATTATGACTTACCAAAACACAGTAAAGAATCAGACTTCTCAAAAAGCTCTATATGGTCTTGAAGTAAGTAATCATGTACTAAACACAAATTCATTGACTTAAGTATAATCTCTCTTTCCCATTTCATTTTTACATGGAATATCGAAAAAACTTATCTGTTTGAATATAGAAACGTGTTCTGATAAATTCCAGTGTGTTATATTTTAATTTGTGAAAAATGAACGCTTATTATATATTTTAAAATAATAAATAAATAATATATATATATATATATATAATGTGATAGATAGAAATATAACTAAATATGTGCAGTTTATGTTGTATATATAGCAGATATCAATACTTTTTATTCATCTCCTCTCAAAAAATTTATTCATTGCTTAGTTTCAGCACAAATTAAAAAATTTATAAAATTTCTTATAGAGGAATTATATTAAATTTGAAATTTATGCTATACATATAAAAACACGAATATATATTTAAGCGTATATTACTTAGACACCATTATCCTGAAAAAGCATAAATACATTTCTGGTACACATTTTTCTAAAGTTAAAGTAAAAAATAATAGATTGAGTGAGTTATATATATATATAAAACTTCCTCCAGAATACCACTAACGTCATTTTCAGGCATCAGCTCTGTAGATTATAATTTAACAACTCTTCGCCAATTTGTCTCTTATCTAAAATTTTCGATAAATTTCGATCCATCAGGTTATTATTCAATCATTATTCTAATTGTTACTTTAATCATTCTGATAAGGAAACTAAAAACGAAATTTTATTTCCACTTCAAAACTAGAAAAGGAATAAACATTCAGAATAAAAATCTCCACACAATTCTATGAGTGTTTTCCCTTGCACTTGGACTTGACATTTTAGTTCAAGAATATTTCGCCGAATTGTCTCTCACTTCCCATTATTGATAATTAATGACATTTTGGGGGATAGAGGGAAAATTTATTCTTTTTCAAAAAGGTCTTAAGAATCGCGAGGGGTCAGTAAAGTAAAAAGAAAACAAACATTTTTTTTGTATTTTGTTCTTAATGCTGTGTGTTCGAAGGTCACAAAAGAAAGGTAATTCTATTGTGGCCGTTTTCTCTTTCCTCGCCAACTGACTGATAAGTCAAAAGAAAAATGACTTCAACCTGAATCAAAACCAGTGTGACAACTCACTTTAGCATAAAATATTGTGTAATTTTTTGGCGGCATTCTCAGAATCGTCAATTATTTCTTCATTTTCTTGAAACATCCGTGTTTGGTATTGTGAAATACATTAAAATTTAATGTTTAACTTTTCAATCTCTTGCTTATTTTAACAATTAACCTTTAATATTGCAACATGTTAATTAAAAACGTAATACGTCATAGCTTAAAGGTCAAAAATTAAAAGAAGCATCTGACATAACTGGCTAAATTTTAGGTTGCTATTGAATTTTGCAATGTAAGCACTATGTATAATTAGACAATACTATAATTTGAATGGTTATCTCACGCAAACCCTATTTATAGTTAAGAACAAAAAAATTCTCAACAAAATAACTTTGAATATTTTTTACACGTATCGTTTTAGACACTAGATTCCAACTAGTGTTTAGATACTAAGTTCCGCTTAGATTATATTCTGTCTCAAAAAATTTTAGAATCTAGAAAAACGCTTACAATTATTTAAATAAATATGTTATGTAATTATAATAGTTTTTTTTCCATTGTATCATGCAAATATTTAGTATAACGTTTATCCTAACCCTACTACATTAAAAAAAAGTCTGAATTATGTTAGATTATTCTATTCTTCATAATTAATTTTATATTGTGAATAATTAAAAATAATGAATCTAGCAATGAAAAAAAATTATATAAATTTCAATGATAAAAATTTTACTGAAGCAATGAAAAAGACTTATAAAACATTTAATTTATTTATTGTAACTATACTTGGTAATCCATAAAGTTGTTCGTAGTAAATTTTTTAAATATTTCAGTTTTTGTTTTTGAAGTTTCTATTATTATATAATATTATATATTTATATACTGTTCCGTCTCTAAAATGAAGAAAGAAATAAGTTTTGCCAAACTGGAATATAATTTGTTGAAAGTAATTGCGCGTTCACATTTAAATAGACAATTAAACTTTTTTAATGCAAAACCTTGTTTAACTTTTGAGTTTGATAACTTCTTATTTTAAATTCAATGTGTGCGTGTAACGTTCATTCTGAAATCACTGAATCTGAAAATATAGCACGATTTAACGTGTATGATTATGTAACACATTAATTCTTTCATTATATAGGATACTCAGTGAAATTTTGTTTCCTTCTCTTCTTAATTATGCAACGTCGACAATGATGATTTTTGAATATTTGCACAAAGAAAAAAAACTTTTCAGCATCACTATATGCAAAATTTGGAAATTAGGTGTTTTTTCTCGGACATAAGAAAGAAATCAGCTACAAAATTCCAGTGATCAATGCTGAATGACACTTTTCGAATAAAAAGTATGGAGAAGTAGACTTTTACAAATAATTGTAGATTATACGCGATATTTTATATACATAGAATATGAAATGTACAAAAAAAAGAAATAACTAGTTGTCAGTATCACAATAGCTATTAAGACTTAATATATATAGTCTCTTTCAACAGTAATTCACTTCTGGATTTAAGAATGTGCATCACATATTTCATAGCACAATGCAGAGGACATTGCACATTTCCTAAAAAACATTTTCTGATCTTAATTATATACAATTGGTTGAATAAAATAATGCATTTTAGTGGTTAATTCACGGTTTATATAAGGCAAAAGTTGATACAGTTGATATAAGGCAAAACATGCAAATTAAATTAATATATACAAGACTATATGTTGAGCTCCTTAGTATAATAATGTATATGATGTTAAAGTTATTAATGTAATATTTAATAAGAAACTCAAACTTGATAAGAATAATTGAAGATGAGTAAAAGAATTTAAGCAAATTAAATATATGGAAAAAAAATCCCTACAGTTTTTCACCTTCCTCACTATAATTCTTACATATTTGCTAATAAAACTAATATAACTTTTAAATTTATGCAAGAAATAAAATTACTTAACTTCTCCAATTATAATCATTCATTTTAAATAAAACTTTATTTATATAAAAACAATATTTATTATTATTATTAGTCAATTTCCAAACGAATAACTTAAAATGGACCAAGGATTTTAAATTAAATAAATATGCTATCATTAAAGTGCTTAATTTAGTTATTCTTCAGATTATCTAGGGAATGTACAAATAACCAAGGTGATCAGTTCGAGATGAGAAACTAGTTTCATTTTTCAAATTACCCTAGTAATTTTCAAATAATCTATTACACATTCCTTAAAACGAAAATAATTATAAACATTGTTTTGGTGAAGCAACAACAATGTTTCCCTCCACCTACATTAAATACCATTTTATTTATGAATTTTTCAGTTTAGTAAATGATGGGAGTTATTTTAATTCAATCAATCAATAAATTACTTGATAGAATCAATCATCAACCAATTATGGAACTATAATTCAAAGAAATATAAGTCTTAAAGTATTATAATAACTAAAGAAATAAATGCAATTTATTTATTTTTCTGTGTGTAATGAATCGATGAAAAGCAAGAAAACAATCAACAAATTTATTGCTATAATCTGATTTTCAACAATAAGATTTTTCTTTAGCGATATTGAAGCCATTAATGTTCATATTATCCAGGTAAAAAGCGGAAAATTGTTAATTCCACACATAGGCGAAACAAATAAGTTAATTTGATGATTATTCATAAATATGAACGGTTTTCGAGTTTTTTTTTTATAAACATAAACGGTTTTCAAGTTTTAATTATAAATATAAATGGTTTTCGAGCTTTTCTAATGACAGATATAAAAGTAAATTTTGCCATAATTATCTTTAAAAAATTACATATTTGACGTTTTGCACATAAATTTAAATACCTTATAAATTATTCATGAGTCGTTCATAAAAATACTACTTATGCTATATAATTAATAACTCCCTGTATTTTTAAATCCGTCTAAAAGTCTCCAAAACAAAATCTCTATAAACTTTCATTTGTACTTTCGATATGTGAAATAATTAAAGCTAAATTATTTTAAAATAATATATTAAGATTACATAAAGATTTCATTTTCATATTAATTTAAGATAAGCTTTATATTTACAGATAATTCCTGCAATGGGTATCAAACCCGGAAAATTCATAGTATGATATTTTTGTATTCTCAAAATCATAATTCGGAAGCAGGATATGTCTGGTTCCATGCATCGTCGAATTCTATTGTATTCATAATGAACTTTCATGCAAAAAAACTTTTTAGCCATATAAAGGATAGGAGACATTAATGAGGTTAGCAAATTGGATATCTCAATTATACCATGAAGTTTGAAATTTGTCTTGATTATCCCTGACATCCTCTAGAACAGACGTTTTCCCAACGTTTCTCCACCAAAAATCCTTTTTACAAGAGTGTTTCTTTTCCCATATATACATACATATATGGTATGCATCCCCATCATTGTAAAACACACATTTAAAGATAATAATTTCAAATTAAGAATATGAATGAAACTACGAAAACATGGTTCATTAATTTTATAATTTATTACTTACGTATTATTTTTTTATGTATTTCCATCATTTTCTAAAATGTCACCCTAATCCCGTTGGTAAATTCCTGTGCTAAAACATAGCTTCTTTTGGCTTAACAAAATTCTTTTAAAGAATATTTTTATCCATCATAATGCTATTTGATAACATATACATATAATTAAACAAAATTATCATTTGAATTTCATATTATTTCGTTTAAATGCATATAATTTCATCTAAGTAATTATTCAATACAGTATAATTTCTTAAATATACAGATAATAAATTCATCTGTAAATATTTAAATAGAAATCTTACTTAAAAATCTTACATTTTATAGTATATGATATCTTTGCTATAAAATACTATGGATAGAAAATAATAATTAGTTCCTAAGAAACAAGAGCAAATGATACAGTAAATTAAACTGTCTACAGTTATGTATATTCTATTTACATATCATTGAATATATATTATGATCTCTTTCTGTTTAAACAAAATGTTATATTTCAAACTAAGTCTGTTTTACACAGTTTTACTTTCAAATTAACAAATTAATGCGTGAATTACATATATTTGAAAAATTTTGTGTATATATATTTACTTATTACATTATATAAAATATATATAGGACATTTAATTAATTGTATTTTACAAATTCTATTATTTTACTTATATAATTGTACTAATACAACATTATTTAATCATAGCAATTTTAATTTGCTTACGAGAGATTCGTAACTTAGAGCTATAGCATTCTCTTATAAGATATAATTCAGATGTTTAAATTAAAAAGGGTGAATTACAAAAAGATTTCACCCATCATTGTCTTCAAACTTAATATAAACTATATTTCTTCAAATTTACAATTTAAAGAGAATCTTAGTCATTTCGAAATGCATATTTATAAATAATATGGTTTTTAATAATAAAATGTATGATTAATCATTAGTACAATTTTTTAATTTTTAAGTAATTGTTAAGAAAATAGTAAATTAAATGAATATTTTAACTAAAAATGATCCATTTTAGGATAATTACATAGTAAAATTTACTCTCAAAACACTTTCCTAGTGATTGCGATTTAATGAGAGTTTAGTGAAAATAATTTATGCAAAAATTCCCAATCAAAGTGCATCGATAGATTTTTATAGTAAAAATTTTTAAATTCTGTGTGATTTTGGTACAATTTCTTAGAACAGTAATTAATTATCAATTTCGAATTTTCAAACTTTTAAAAATTATCAGTCCCGAAAAATATTATAGCGTGCTTGGTAATTATAATAAAATAAATCCATTATAAATGCAATATATTTAACATATGCTCGCACGAAATATATTTAAAAAAATTTATTTTCTTCCAAATTTCGAAGCAATTTATCATATAAAATTTTTCCTATTTTCAATAGGCTTCTTAATGTGTTTCAACAAATTTAATGCATGGAACCTGCAAAATCTCTTCGAAATCTCTGCAACATCCGTGATCATATCAACTTTTTAGAGGGCTTTTCCGTGAATTTTTTACAAACGTGTAATAGCTTTCCATTTTATGCTGACCGGCGAAAGACGATGTTCATTGCTCAACCTCGCCATTTGCAATTTAGATATGACAATAGTAAACATAAATAAATCTTTTCCCTTTTGAAGAAGCGCAAAGGTCATAAAAGATCCAGCCGGAAAACCCTCAATTGCAATGGCAACTATAAACTTCATAAAGCGTCAAAAATCGTAGTTTCCGCTTAATAAAGATTCAACAATCAGGGATGGTACACAAATGGAATAATGTAAGCAACACAATTCATTATCTTGAAAACATATAAAATTTTCGTAGATTTTGTAGATCTCCGTCCGGTGAGAATAAATCAAGATGATAATCTTCATAGGTTTTGATATAAATGATAATACGTTTTCTATAATACAGGAGAATATTTCCTATTTTTGCTTAGCAATAAATATTATTCATAAATAATTCTTAAAAGTTTTTTAAATGCATTCTTAATTTTGATTCGAAGACACTACTAAATTTTAATTCCATTTCAAACGAAATCAAATATTGAATAACTTTATCCGCATCAATGGAAAATCTTTTTAAGCAATAATAAATAAATATATATATATATATATATATATATATATATATATATATA